>PVKC010015396.1:0-21099 GCA_004027635.1 Crocidura indochinensis
TTTTGGGTCACACCCGGCAGTGCTCAGGGGTTACTCCTGGCTTCATGCTCAGAAATTGCTCCTGGCAGGCACTGGGAACCATATGGGGCACCGGGATTCCAACCGATGACCTTTGGCATGAAAGGCAAACACCTTACCTCCATGCATCTAAAATGGCCAGTGCCCAAAACCTTAGAATGAGAAAGAACTTGGGCGAGAATTATGGGAATAGATTAAGCAATAAGAATGAAACAGAGTGAGGCTGGAGAAGCACTGGGAACCGGATTGGGGAGGAAGAGTAGAATAAGGTAAGACATTTCCATTTGATTATACTTTAAGAAGTACTCAGAAAATTTGGAGATTTATTTTGGAAACTTTAAGGTTTTGATCCTATTAGTATTCTATTTCCTTTATAATAAAGTCTTAAAAATACTAAAACAATGGAGATGATTTTTGGTAACAATGACAACAAACACTACTACACAATTTTTTTTAGTCTAAAAGCAAGTCCTCAATACTTAATAATCTTGGCTCTCTGACTTTACTACCCCAGATTTTATGTTATAATTTTATGTATATTATAATTTTGGGAGGTTTTGGGCCACACCTCGTTACTCTCTGGGTTACTCCTGGCTATGAGTTCAGAAATCGCTCCTGGATCAGGGGATCATATAGGACACTGGGGATTAAACCCAGATCCATCCTGGCTCAGCTGTGTGCAAGGCCAATGCTCAACCGCTTTGCTATCACTCTGGCCCCCATATTTTTTTTAACATGCTTAATAATAAAGGACTATACAAAACACATGCCTGTGTTTCACAGAAAAATTCTATCACACGTAAAAATTGACAGTTATTCATTAGTAAAATTAAAGCTATTATAAATGTCATTTTTGGTTTCTTAGTTTGAATCAGAGCGCAAAACAGATTATAGATAAATTATTTACTACTGTGTATGCTCTTTTTCTCTGTTCATACTTGTTGCAGAAACTAAGTGACTTATCTGTAGACTTTCATACCATTGGATTTTGCTTCTAATATTCCCATGATAACATTTAACCTGTCCTTAGTAATCATGATTTTTAGAACTCCTTATTTGAAATGCACAATAAGTACAGATTTATTGTTCTGACATTTTCTTGTCATTGGCATTCAAAAAAAGTTTGTTTATGCAAAGGGGTTACTTTTCAAAGTCTCTTTGGAATACCACTTGAGAGAGAGAAGGTGAAAGAATGAGTGTAATGGGTGAAGAGGAAAATATTTATTTGACATATTTTTAAAGATATAAAGAAGCAAAGCATGAATATGACATATTTGTGTTCATGAGATTAGGAGAAAGTAGGTATGAAAAAAACTTTAAATTTTTACAAATATTTGTGAAACCTTTACTTTCTTTTAATGAATGTTCTTATTTGTTAAAATATGGTAATCTCATAAATGTAAAATTCACTTATGACATGCATAAGGGAGTAACTTCCTGCTTAGCTCATCTAAAGAAAAAAAAATGCTGTGTGTCACCACAACGACTTGACTTTAACCACAAGTGAGGAAATAAGTTTTAGTTCCTAGAGAAAAATGTAAGAGTCAATATTATTCACTTATTTCTGTTCACCATCTTGGGAATAACCAATGACACTCTCCTACGGAGAAATAAAACTTTTCATGGTAGTAATAACCACAGGTTGGGTTGATTACTCAAATTCTAACAGCTTTTGTTCTCTACTCCATGTAAGGAAAAAAAATACTGAATGCAAAACCACAACTCCAGCTGTCAGTGGAAATGATATTTAATGGCACTTTACTACTACATCAGAGGGCCAATTCTTGGTAGAAACCATCATTTTCAGTGTGCTTTCCAAATCAATGGATAAATGAGTTACAAAAAAAGTTAAATGATTTAATTGCTTATACTTTAAATATAATATTATGCAGTGCAACTGTCAGGAGAGATGAAGTCATGAAATTTTTCTATACATGGGTGAACATGGAAACTATTATGCTGAATGAAATAAGTCAGAGGGAGAGAGAGAGACACAAAATAGTCTCATTATCTATGGGTTTTAAGAAAAATAAAAGACATTATTGTAATAATGCTCAGAGATGAGGATCAGAAGGACCGACTCAAGATATGAAGCTCACCTCAAGGAGGGGGTGATGCAGTTAGAACACTAACTACCATGACAATGTTAATGAGTGAGAGAAGTAGAATACTGTGTCGAATACAGGCAGGGGGTTTGGGTGGAGGGATATGGGGTGAATTGGTGGTGGGAATGTTGCACTGGTGAAGGGGGATGTTCTTTTTGTGACTGAAACTCAACTATAGTCATGTTTGTAATCACAGTGTTTAAATACAGATTAAAAAAAAGGAAAGCGTCCTAAAATATAAAATAAATATAAGTTGACTTTATTTGGTAAAGTGAATCATATGAAATTATATTAATAACTATCTAGATATTATATGTAAATTTTAGAATTATATCAAAATTATACATAATATTTCAGCAAACCACTGGGTGTATAAACAACTTGTGCTTTCAAAAATTGTTTCAAAAGGGGCTGTAGGTTATGATGGAGACAATTTTCAGCTTCAAATTATCATTTCAGAAATCTAAAAGTTCATATCATAGAGATAAGGCTATATAAATAGTTAAGGTAAGCTCTAAGAAATAATAACATTTAGTTTAGTTGATACCTGTCAAGAAAATATGAATTTATCAAATGGTTTTCCAAATTTCATAGGTCTAACAGAAAAACAATACTAATTTAGAAATAATATAGGCTTTCTATAACTGCTTTTATACTGGAAAGTATACTTCCTAAAGTCTCCTTAAAATTAAGGCATTCTTAGAAGACTTGAGTCTTCTGAGCGTCCTCACAGCTCTATTATGCCAAACACACTCCAGCTAGGTTTGACCGGAACACATGTGGTATTTGTTTTCTCTCTTCTGGTGTGTGATTGTTCTTATGTGGTTTCTCTTTCTTGGGAAGCCTTCCTCATATGGTTCCATGAATTAATGCAGCTTTTTTTTCAGGAGTCCAGAAAAGCAAGTTCTGTCATCTGGAAAATAAGGCCATTCCTCCCTTATATGTCATACAATCATTTGCAGGAGTGAAGAAAGAACTCATAACTCTATTCTTGCAGGCTTCATAACATCGATACCTCTGAGATTGCAAGGGCATTCCATGATCTTTTTTTTTTAATCTCTGTTTAAGAGAGAGGCAGCATTATCCTGGATTACCCTCATCCTCAGCCATTCATCTCCCTAATTGTCGTGTACGTCCTTTGCTCTGACACCCATGTGCAATTTTTAAAGCTTTGTTCGGTGTTCTCTGAATTCACTTTGGGTTGCCCAAATCCCTTATGTCTTTCTCTAAATTTGGACTTCTTGTAACTAATCTCTTTGGTCCTACATCCTTCCAGCTCTCTTAGATATGCCTGTTTTCTCCTCCTTTTCTCTTATGCCTCAGACATGGAGGTATTTAAGTGTCCCTTTTATTGCATCACATTATATCACATTTACAACCTCTTTCTTCCCTTCATAAAACTCCTATGCATTGCTCCATTTTAAATATCATGTCATTATAATATATAATAGCCAGTCTTCTGGTGGTTGTCCTCTACTAGTTTCTAGTTATTTCTCATTATAGAAAGATTTTTCCTTTTGATATACTGTCAAATTCTGAATGAAGTTCATGTAGACATATGTCAAACACACTGATCCCTCATGATATTCTTCCACTTGAACTTTGTTCTTTATTCTATCTTGCCTGTGGGAAGATTCTAAAACATATTAAAATGATAGTATCTCCCCCAGTCCCCATATTATTTCAAACTCATGACTACTGCTCTTGACTTTCTACTGTGTCCTCTAGCAATTATCCAATCTCAATGAGATGGAAACAAAATCCTCATTAATTCTAACATCCTTTTTTTTTTCTCGCCTCCATTCCCTTTATGTCCTTCCCTCATTATTCAAGCCTGTCATTTTTGTCCTTTTACTTTCTCTTTAGGGTATTCTATTGAGTAACCATTAATATGACTATATTCAGCAACACTATCTATAGAGATCTCTATTTATTGTTATAACATTACAACATATAGGGGAAACCTTTCTCTTTATATAATATTTGATAAGAAAGACTAAGTAACTTGTTCAAAGCCACATAATTAGAATGTGATAGAGCTTAGATCAGAGCCAGTATTTCTGGCTGTAGATTCAGACTCTATTACCTATAAAGCTACTTCTCAGCGTAGGATTCCCTTATTAATAAACATAATTCGGGGGCCGGGCGGTGGCGCTGGAGATAAGGTGCCTGTGCTAACCTAGGACGGACCGTGGTTCGATCCCCCAGTTCCCCATATGGTCCCCGGTGCCTGCCAGGAGCGACTTCTGAGCGAATAGCCAGGAGTAACCCCTGAGCATCACCAGGTGTGGCCCAAAAACCAAAATAAATAAACATAATTCAACCAAACTACATTTTTTAAAAAAAGTCAATGTGTTTATGTGTGAGTGTTATGTTCAGTGTCACCCATGTAGAGATCCAGCATACCCAAGAGGATCTAGCAACTCCCTAAAAGTAATATTTCAGTAATTGGTTAGAAGTCCGGTATAAATTTAGTGTGGTATCTTTCTTACTTGTCAATTTGTGTACCCAACTTTATGGATGAACATTTCTCTTCACTTTTGCTGGAGAAGCAGCCTGAACTCTATATGACTAATCTCTGCTCTCATCCACTCTGTTTAGAGCTGTGTAATCTTACCCTGCTGCTGTGTGTAAGAAGACAAACAGGATTGACATATTTTTTTCCATCCTTTTTTGGAAATTATCTCTATGGAAACATGATACTCTTCTTTCCTAGACTAGCAGGTGTTCAGTGACTTAGCACCATTAACTAGGCAAGTCTCTACTCTGAGGTCCAATTTCTTGTATATATAAAAATAATCAACAAATTAATATACATATTATATTGTTTTAATTTTATCAGTGCTATGAAGAGTTCAGGAATTCTTTGTTGCCCACAGATTTGGACCACAGTCACTAATATCAGTTCAAATGGCAAAAGAATAACATTCCTCTCTTCCGCTGATCCAATCTTTTGTCTTATTTTTCAACTGTCAAAGAGTCTGGAAGAAAAAAGAGATGATACCTATCAGGCATTATATTGAAGTGCAAAATTTATCCTCTTCATAAAAAATTTCAGCGTTTCTTTTATAGTTTATTCAGATTTTTTCTTCCAAAAATCCCTGAAGTTGGAACCAGATTGAAAGTACAATAGGCAATTTCCAACCCTGGTATGATCCCTGGCAACCCATATGGTGTGCTGACAGTTGTGATCTGGGAGCAGAGATCCAGATCTAAGTCCTGAGCAGAACTAGGTGTGGCCCCCAAACAAGCAAACAAAAAATATTTGAAGAATTGTGATGGAAAAAAGTAGTTGCACAAGGAAGCAGTTCTCTATGTTTTTCTCTGCCACTATTTTGTGTCATTACAGGAGTGGCCCTGCTTTGTGTGCAAACCCATATCTATGGTAAATGAGGCTCACATAGGGCCCTTGCACCTATAGTCAGAGGTTCATCACCTTATCATGAACTGCCCCCACTTTTAATCCTCTGCTCCAACTTTATCTCCCAACCTTTCTGCTGTTTAAGATCAGTTTTTTTTTGTCCCAATACCTGATCACCTTTCTGATGCTTTCTGGTCCCAGTATACCCACACAGAATTTGTTCTACCATCTTTCCCATACACATTCCATCACTCCCTTCTGTTCTCAGATAACTTATTTTAGGACTATATTTAATTTACTACAATAAAAGGGGCCTGTATCTTTTCTTAGTTAGTTTTTCTTTCTAGGTAATGAAAATATTTGCCCTTTCTTGACTTTTCCATTGACAACGTTTTATATTTAGTTATTTGCAAATGTGAATTAAAATAGTGCCCACTACATAGAAGTGTCAGATAATGAGATGCAACTGAAATTATAAAAGCATTATTAAATAATGTAGTATGGTCCTTATAATTTCTTATTAGTGGAGATGTGATGTTCCCACTATTCTGTTGAATGCAGTTGGCAAGATAGAGTGAACAGTGTCCTCTGAAAATTAATGTTCACCCGGACCTGAATACAACTATTTGCAAATATGGGCAATGAAATATAGTTAATTTAAAATAAATTTGTCTAGATTAGGGAATGACCTAGTGTAATGATTAGTGGTATATAGAAAGAAAAAAATTTAACACATAGAAAGGGAGACAACCACATTAAGACAGAGGCAGGCATTAGAGTTATGTAGCCACAAAGATGCCAAGAATTGCCATTAACCACCAGATTGTAGAGGAAACAAGGGAGTTCTTTCCTACATTCCAGAGAGAGCACAGTCCTGTAGATGCAGGATTTTCTGCCTCCAGCATTCTGAGAGAATAATATAATGTTTTTAAGCCACATAGTTTGTGATAATTTTTATGAAAAATCATGGGACATCAACACATTAGAAAAAGTGAAGTAAAAAGAATATTAAACAAATCCAAGATTTCATGATATGCTAATAACCTAATGCTATACCTAATACACTTAGTACCCTAATGCTACCTAATACTGTAATGCTACACTTGATATTAGAATGAAAAATAACATAGACTCTGGTTCAAATTGTTTCTGATTTCATTATTTTGGGGCTACTTTTGACAATGATCAGTGGCAGTTGGGAGCTTCTCCCATCTCTGCTAGAGGATTGCTTCCAAAAGTACCTGACAACCTGTGATCTGGGATGCAACTGGTATCTTCTGCATGCAAAGCTAGTTCTTTAACCACTGCACAATCTCTCTAGCTTAAAAATTCTTCTTTAAGTAGAATTTCTAAATTGCTGCTGGCTCCAGAATGGCCTTCAGGAAATTACGATTTTCATGAGATAATTTTCTAAGATAGGGAGGAGATATGGTTGAAAAGATTGGTCTGTTAACTTCTTTGAACTGGACCTGAACTATATAGTAAATTCACTTATGTTACATTCTCATCTAGATGAATAAAAAGCTGCTTATGTTCATGCTCTGAAATCCCATTATTGATCATACCAGTTGGGCAACTAATAAAATAGTCTAGCCCGGAGTGGTTCTGAAATGGTCTAATTTGGCTAACTAGAAGACAGGAAATGAAATGCTTTAAAAGTGGGTATGTAGTATGAAGATAAAAACCACAAATGAATGAATGAGCTCTGCCTTCTCAGTGAATCAAAATCCTGAAAGGTCAGAGTAGAAAGGGAAGAGCTAGAAGTTTTATGGAGGATATTTTCATAGCTCCAATAAGCCGAAGGCAATGTAATATGTATTAATTTCTGAATGTTCTTATATGCACATAAAACTTTGAGCAGATAAATAGTCCATGTTTAAAATACTATTAATAATAGATGAAAGCCATGGTGCCACACCCCACAACTGAATAGAGCATCAAAAATTTTTGAAAAGAATGACAGAGATCTGTAAGACACTGATAATATTCCATTAACATTTTTTTTTTTTTTGGTTTTTGGGCCACACCCGGTGATGCTCAGGGGTTACTCCTGACTATTCGTTCAGAAGTCGCTCCTGGCAGGCACAGGGGACCATATGGGGAACCGGGGGATCGAACCGTGGTCCGTCCTAGGTTAGCGCAGGCACCTTATCTCCAGCGCCACCGCCCGGCCCCCAACATTTCATTACTTAACTTCTGCAAAAGTTTCACGTGTTTAGCTCTTATTAAATATTTTATCAGAAAATAAAATTATCATCAAACCTTTCCCTCTCTTCTTCACAATTCATCTATTGTTAACATCTGGCATTCGCATCTGTAGTTGTTATAAGTTATAAGGTAATTTTGATGCACTATTTGCATTAAGGTTTATACTGTGTTGTATATGAAATGAATTTTGCTAAATGCATTGACTATTTTATAGTATTACATAGAATAATTTAGCTACCTTAAACATATGTACTGTGCTTGTTCATTTCTCCCTGCTGCACAATGCCTATAAACCACTCCTATTTTTACTGACTCTATAGTTTTATCTTTCCCATAATGTCATATGGTTGGAATCATATAATAGAAGTTCATTATAATATGAAGTAATTCTTTTCATATATACTTCTTTGGTTTAAAATATACATTTATAGCTCCTCCAGGTTTCTTTCAGGTTAATTCTTAAGATTTAATTTTTGGGGGCCGGCGAGGTGGCGCTGGAGGTAAGATGTCTGCCTTGTAAGCACTAGCCAAGGAAAAGATCACGACCGTGGTTCGATCTCCCAGCGTCCCCTATGGTCCCCCCAAGCCAGGGGCAATTTCTGAGCGCTTAGCCAGGAGTATCCCCTGAGCATCAAATGGGTGTGCCCCCCCCAAAAAAAACAAACAAAAAAAGGAGATTTGTTTTTTGTAGATCAGAGCAGTAGTGTAGTGGTAGAGAGCTTGCCTTGCACGTGGCTGATGCAGGACGGACCTTGGTTCGATCCCTGGTGTCCCATATGGTCCCCCAAGCCAGGAGCATTTTTGACCGCATTTTTTACCAGGAGTAACCCTTGAGGATCACTAGGTGTGGCCCAAAAACCAAAACAAAACAAAAAAAAAAAAAGATTTATTTCTTTGTATAAGTCTAACAGCAGACCCATTCCCTTATGAAAGGCTATTTTGGTTGTTTCTAGCTTTTGAAAATTATAAATAAAGTTTATATTAACATTTGTGTGCAGAACTGGCAGTGGTGCAACCTGGCAGTGCTCAGAGATTTCTCCTGTTTCTACACTCAGTGAATACTCCTAGAAATACTTGAGGAAACATAAAAAGTTCCAGGATCAAATCCAGGTCATTCATAAGCAAGGCAAACACACTGTATGTACACTGCTCTTGGATTCCCCAAGATTAGAGTCATTGTGTGGACATAACTTTTCCAGTCCTTAGGGAAAACAACAAAGAGCACAATGCTGGATAATATATCAAAATATGTTTTCTCTTGTAAAAAAAAATAAAAGAGAGAAACAGAGAGACAGAGAGAAACACACAGACAGCAGACATTCAGAGTGACAGAGAAAAAGAAGATTCTTTGTAGAAACCATGTTCGAGTAAATTGTAGACAACTGATCTGAATTCCCTTTTCTGTGTATATAACCCATTCCAGAATACTTTATATCTTCGAAACCCCCTTTGTTAATTTTCTCAGGTATAACAAGGGTGTCAGTGGGAAATCACCTGATGGCTGTTGGCTTTTCATTTGAATTTTTCAGGATGGCTATAGTAATCTCCTCAGTCCTTTGGTTTCTATATTTGCTTCTCCAAAAGTTAATTTTCCTTTACGGGCCAGAATGATCACAATTAGATTAACTTCTTACTCCTAAAATAAAATCCAAAATTCTTTCTTTTTCTTTCTTTCCTCCTTTCAATCATTGACCCTTTGTGTGGATTACTGGCTATAATTCTGACATGGCTTTGACATTACATTTTCTCTTTTCCTTTTATTTGATTTCTGTCTCCTTTGCTACTACAGAAATTCGGCCTTAGCTTTTCTACACTCACAAAGAAATTTTGGTACCAAGAAAGCCCGCCAAAAGCTCCCCGCTGGCTAGTTTATTTGTGACTCTTACTTCAAGTATAACCTGGCCCCAGCAGCTTGTTTTTCTGAGTCTAGCTCTATGGTAGTAAACAATTATTTCCGTCCCCCCAAAAAATCTATTTTCCGGCAACTACATAAACATCATAAACATCTCTAGCAAAACTGTCTCTCTCCTCCTGCTTTCTTGAAAAACCTGTTTTCTGCTTACCCAAAAATATCTCCACCTCATTTTTTCGCCCAGCTTTCTAGCAGGGCTCTTTCTTACCTACATTGGGTAGTTATTTGATATGTAGATTCTAGGGTTCAGTACCATTGTGTTGCCCCTCCTGGCTATCCTCTGTCTTTTGTTTTCCCTGAAGACACCTTGCATATCAAAGTTTGTGCTTAAAATGTCATTGGTTGAATAGTAAAATTTGTCTTTCGTCTCTTAGATGTGAGTCCCCCTACAATGCATTTTGTGTGGTCTCCATTTATTTCATATTTCATATTCGTCCACCTGGTGTGCCTGCTTTTCTTCCAGTGAGGATTATCTGACCCACTAAGGTCTTGCTGTGGACGAAATAGAGGTAGTTACCTCAGAAAAAATAAGATGAAAAAGAAACTGTTGACATTCTGGGATGTCAACAGATGGTTTCCTCACAGTTCTTCAGAGGAAATCAATCTCCTGACTGACCTAGAGCTCTGCCCTGCTAAGCTCAAGACACTAAAGTCTCTTGACAGAGGCGGATGTGTGAGTGCCTGAAGATGCAGAGAGAGGGGAGGGTTGTAGAGAGGAAGTATGACATGGGGTCAGTCAGAATAGTTTCCTCCTCTTTACGTGTGATCCCCAGGAAGAGGAGGGGAGTCAGATTAAATTGGCTTCACACCTTTGTCCTGGGAAATCCTGTCAGGTGGCTGAAAAGAAAACCTAGGTTGCCAAGTCACTGCCAAGAGATGGGAGGTACCTGGGGGAAACCCCTGACCACAGACCAGAAGAACAGAGGTTAGCAGCCTGCCTGAAAAAGCAGATTCAAGAGACACTTCTTCAAATTCAACTTGGAGTGACAAGAAATATTTCCACCTTTCATCTTTTCACTTTCCTAGTGGAAGTATAGACTAAACACGAAATATGTCATTTATATTTCCCATTGTGACCAGTTCCTTTTATTTTCTCACTTTGGAAAGATAATTAGACAATCCTTTCTTGTTTGTTTAATATTTTTCTTCTTAAAATCATAAAGGTAAGCAGCATGTAACTCACAGTCAATGAATCTCATTAGTAAGTGATGTTTCATATATTCAAATAAAAAGACAACTCCCCTATCATATAATTTTAGGGTGCTGACTCTTAATGAAAGACATTGACATTTGCTTTGAGCTGTCTAGAGTGATTAATTTTCCATAATTACAAAGAAGCAAGATTATTTGAAGAAGAAAAATTATGAGGACATTATTGTCTCAATCTAACATTGTAGTTCTCTTAAATTTCAAAATTAAGAGTGAGCAAAACTGTTAAATATTAGCTACCTCAGTTCCTTTGTGGAACTAAGAAAATTTAAGTAAAACAAGCAAATAAAAATTAAAATTAAAACATCAGGATGTGGGAAAAATTGTACAATAGCAAATAAGAAGAATGGCCTTGAAAGTCTTCTTAAATTTAAAGTCTTTTTTTTTTTTTTTTTTTTTTTTTTTTTGGTTTTTGGGTCACACCCGGCAGTGCTCAGGGGTTACTCCTGGCTCCATGCTCAGAAATTGCTCCTGGCAGGCACAGGGGACCATAAAGTCTTAAGGGCTAGAGGTTTTAGGAGCTTGCCTAGTGGGTGACCCTGGTTTGACGCTTGTCACTGCATTGTCCCCAAGCACTATTGCGATCTAGTTGATTGTGGCCCAAAAAACACCCCCCATCTTTAAAAGTTTCTTTAAGAGAAAACTATATGAAATTATATTTAATTGATACTATAATTTTGCCCAACAGAACTCATAAATTATTTCTTGCTTAGGGAATCACTCCTTACAGGGCTAGAAGCATCATATATGGTATCATGGGTTCAGATTGACCCATGTAAATCAAGCCCGCTACTCACGATCCTGTTGCTCAAGCACATAAGAGTCTTTAAAAATGGGCCAGAGTAGGCAATAATAGAATTCTCTTTCAAGCCTTCTAAAATTCATAACATCTATTTAAAAATTATAAATGTATATATATATTATTTTTTTCACACCACCCTCTGCTTTTATCTCATGATGTCTTTGTGGTGGTGGGCAGGACTCAGGTTGTTGTGTTCATTAGGGATTTCACTCCTTTTGTTTCAGTGCTTGCATCTCTCTCTCTCTTTCTCTCCTTCTCAGGGTCTCATTTTTGTAGTTCTCATACACATCGAGTTGTCCATCATATCATGTGTTCCATACTTCACTTGCAGTGTTGACTTATGTGTTCATGCGGTCTTTGTACTCTTCCTTTGCATTCTTCTTAGTTGCAGTGCTTGCTAAGACTTGGAATCTTTAGTTTTGATACTTAGATACCTACCAAAGGTATAAAAATTGCCTTTGATACTGTAGATCACAGACAGTATTACTACCAGGCATGAAGAGCAAAGCTGCTAGGATCACAGTCAACGCATGTAGATAGCATTTCTATCTTGTTTCTTGTGATTGGATCCGATGGCCTCACTCTTGTAATGCATGTGTTTTTAGTCACTGAGTCATCTCCCTGCCCCTATATTTTCTTTATTTTAGGCAAAAACTATAGTTAAAATACAGGAATTTAGTAATTATAGTAATGTAATGGAACGCCTCCCAAATGCCTAATGTCTAAAATCTTAAAAAGTTGATTTCTTGCTCATGTAGAGTGAATAATCAGTTGTGCCAACGCAATGGGCATCTTTCTTTTTAAACATGACCCGTGTTATTTGATTCTGAGGTTCCACAGTCTTCATCTAGAATTTTGGGATCATTATGTACTTGTGTATAGAAAAAAAAAAGCAATAACATGCACAAGGGATGCCAACAGTTACTTCCACTCACATTCATTGGGCTACAACCCAGTCCCATGGGCACATAGTAGTAAAGAAAGAAGGAAACATACAGAGATATGTACTAGGAAAGAAAGAAATTTGATGAAAGTCAAGCAAGTCTCTGCCCAGAAATCTTCACAGATGGTGATTATAATTGATCCAGTACCAGAAACACTATAATGATTGGTTTATTTAGATATTTAAAAGGTTTAGAATTACCCTAGGATGTTCAAAAGAAAGATCTTTATTCAATTCACTGCAAACTTCACATTCAATTTTATGGAATGTTTCTGTTGAGTTCAGTTTTCCTCTGTTGGCTACTCGCATCTTCATCTTCTTGCTAACTCCAGTGTTGGTTGGATCAACAAGTCTGTATTATCTGTGCCTCTACCATGATATAGTCTCTTACCAGAGTTGCATTATCATTAGGATTATTGACTAAAGGGTAATAAATTAACCCAAGACAGCCGACCAGTTCAGTACCTCAATGTTTGTTTCTAAAGATGGATTAAAAAGATAGGAGCTGGGGCTGGGGTGATTGAATAGCAGTAGGGCATTTGCCTTACACTTAGCTGCCCCAGCATGGACCTGGGTTTTATCCCTAGCATCTCATATGGTTCCCTGGAGTGATTTCTGAGCACATAGCCAGGATGAATCCCTAAACGTCAAGAGTGTGGCCCCAAAACAAAACAAACAAACAACATGGCAACTAAAGCACTGGAGTTTGTGGACTCTTTCTGTTTGGTGCCTTGCACTAATGTGAGGTAGTTTCTGGGACTAAAACCCATTGGATTGTTAATCTCTTTGAATGTTCTTAGCTATGTTTCCCATCACTGAGCTCCTCCAGATGTTTTAATTACTTATAATTTTTCTAATGTCATATTTCCAATAACAAATGTTAGAGTGACTCATGTTTAATGGCAAGCTTGCTTGATTAGAGTTGTGATGATATTGAGCAATAGATTTAATAGCCCCACTTGGCTTTATTCTGTGTTAGATCATGACTTTGGAGAGCTTGGTCCCCTCGCCTCCATCTCATTGTTCTCCACTAAGTGACAAAAATGAATTTCATTGATTGCAATTCATTATTAAATGAGATGATTTAGTGTGTTATTTAATGGGGCTAGTTATAAATTACTATTAAGTCCTACTATTTTTCTGGCATTATTTCACGGCAAAATATAGGTGAGTGATGTTTTCTTGAGTTTTGTAGACCTAAATAGTTAAAATAGCTCATTTTTTTACTTTTATCAAATACAAAGGCATTGAAATTATAACATTTATATAGATTTAATTTATTTATATAGATTTAATGTTATTGAGTTATTATAATTTACAGTACAATTGAAGTCATTGTTTTACTTTTCAGAGCTACTATACCAACCTACTTTACCAGTGTATGCTATTTTTAAGATTCCTCCACCATAAACCTCATCCAGTTCTCCACCTCCCTTCCTTAGCCTGAATCTTCAATTTATTACTTTTTTAACTTTAATTTTACCCACACACACCTGAAAGTGCTCGGAGCTTAGTCCTAGTTCAAGCCCAAGGATTATTTCTGGAATTCAGGGACTCTGAGGTACTGGGATCAAACCAAAGGCAATACAAACTCTTTACAGGCTGTACTTTTCCTCCTGATCCTCAGTTCTATTCTTGATAAATATGATAATCTGCAAATTCTTGAACTAAAAATTATAGGACTATGAGATAGGTCATTCATTACATGTCAAAGTTTATAGTAAGAATATAAACAAGTGCAATTTAAGTTCTAATTAAAATATGAGCATTGTTAAATTTCTAGAGGTGTTTCTACTCAACTTTATAGTGAATCAACCAAGAAGGCTTATCTGAGCCTTGGTGAATTTTTTTTATTAGTTTGATCATATAGAAGTGGCTAATTGCCTATAGAATTCACTTGGGTTGCTAATTCTTCAAAATCAAAATGAAACTGTAAGCATAGAATATTTTCTTTAATTTATCCGCTGGGCTTTGCATAAATAATGACATTCTTTTGTGCCCCAAACCCAAATAATGAGCATTTCTTCGTTGTCATGGAGCAACATACTTTGCCAGGACAATATCTTTCCATTTGTTTAGCTTTAGCTCTTACTGCAATTGGTACTTATATCTATATCATTAATTTTTTATATTGTACTTTTTCTTCTTTATAGCATGCTTATAATTTATGTCAGAGAATTACAATTTACTTTATTTATTTATTTTTGGTTTTTGGGCCACACCCGGCGATGCTCAGGGGTTACTCCTGGCTATTCACTCAGAAGTCGCTCCTGGCAGGCACCGGGGACCATATGGGGAACCGGGGGATCGAACCGTGGTCCGTCCTAGGTTAGCGCAGGCACCTTATCTCCAGCGCCACCACCCAGCCCCCCTACTTTATTTTTTAATTTGTTTCTTTTGGGGTTACTCTTGGCTATGTGCTCAGAAATCACTCCAGGCTTGGAGGACCATATGGGACACTGATGATCCAACCAGGTCCATCCTGCATCAGTTGCATGCAAGACAAATGCCCTTCCGCTGTACTATCGCTCCCCACAATTTACTTATTAATACACTTAGCTTTCCCTGCTTTTTTCTTTTTAGTAAACACGTTTACAGTATTTGTCATAATCTTTACATTGAATGATTGCACAGTATTTTTTCTTTAATTAAATAACTGTTATTATTTAGTTGGTTTTCTTAGTTGTAAATGGCCCCAGAATCTAAGATGGGTGAAATGTCTTAATGCTGTAGGCAGGGGCCCGGAAGATAGCATGGAGGTAAGGTATTTGCCTTTTATGCAAAAGGTCATCTGTTCGAATCCCGGTGCCCCATATGGTCCCCCGTGCCTGCCAGGAGCAATTTCTGAGCATGGAGCCAGGAGTAACCCCTGAGCACTGCCAGGTGTGACCCAAAAACCAAAAAAAAAAAAAATTAATGCTGTAGGCAAATACATATTCATTACTTTTCTTTTCTTATTTATATACTTCTAGTTTCATTAAGAGGTGGTAGCTCTGTAGGTCTGTCGCACAACTGTCTTGTCCTTAATACCACAATAAAAAAAATCTTCTAGTTTCCTTGTCTTGATTGCACTGGGGACTTTAATTTTAGGGATCTTCAGCTTCTCTTTTTGATTTTATTTTAAATTTTAGGCGAACATTTCAAAATTCTAAAGCTCTTTAAAAGAAAGAGTACATGATAAAGTTTGAGATCTTCCATAAATGTAAATTTTCCTTATCCTAGCAGTCGATCAAGAGTTTGCCTAATATGACATTCTATTGTGGATATTATTCAGATTGGTTCATATTTGAAGGTGAGCTGGGGGCTCCTCACATAAGAGACATTCCATCTTTATTCCTTTCCTAGCAAGTAAACAGAAAGGGAACTGCTCTCTATTGTTCCAAGGGTCAGGTGTAACTTATTAACATGTATGGCACATAAACAAACTATCAGCTCCTGAAATCACTTTCACCCCTCAGTGTGCAATCACCCTGAGGTGATATCAGTACTGCATAACTGCAAGTCAATTATTTTCCATGAGTATAATTTTATCAATTAGCTAGCTATTTTTTTCCTGCTTCTGTAACTTGCTTTGCTGATCACAGTTCCTTAAGCCCTTTACCCATTGCATCCATGGTCTGGTTAGGTTGTATTTTTTGTCTTTGTTTGTGTTTTTAGGCCACACTCGGTAACACTCAGGGTTACTCCTGCCTTTGCGCTCAGAAATAGCTTCTGGCTTGGGGGACCATATGGGATGCTGATCGAACTGAGATCCATCTTGAGTCAGCTGCGTGCAAGGCAAACACCCTACTGCTGTGCTATTGCTCCAGCTCCTTTGATTAGGATGTAGATTTTGCCTTTAAAAACTAGTCCATGATAATCCCTGTGGTTCAGCTTCTTTATGATATTTACCACCCACTACTTTAGGTTTCTATAATAAATAATTTGGCCTCTCTAAGTGGTATTTTTCTGTCTCCTGAAAATCCCTTACATTTGTCTTGTCATTTTATATATATTTATCAATGTATATTACTTTCAATCTGACCCTGAACTTATTTCAGAGACAGATAACAGAGAACTCCTTGAGCTTTCTACAAGTCTACAGTATGAACTGACTTTCATCTTGTTGAAGTTTTTTAAAGTTGTCAGTGAGGATATCTGCAGTTGAATTTGGTTACCGTTTCTTCACTGATATTTTTCACCAGCTATCATCTTATTCTCTTTTTTTTGAGAATTTATATGTAACCTTTAAAAGTCATTTTATTATTATTATTATACTGTTTTTCAAAGGAATGTAGATGCAATTAACCTTCTCATGTTTTATATCCTCAAAATATGAGACTCCTGATATCACTACTGCTAAGGAATAAGAATAGGAATAATAATAATAATAGTAATAATAATAGTAATAAGAATAGGAATAGGAAGTTTCCCAAGGGTTTTAGAACACTAATCTTGGGGCAAAAGTTTTATACTTCATTATATTCAAAACATGTTTTCCAGAAAAAGTAATACAATTTTATATACCTATGAAGATTTTAGTCCATGTACCTCTAATTGGATGTTGGAAGATACAATAATAGTATTCTCTTATACCAGGATACACATTAACCTCATTTATAACTCTGAAAGGTTTTAAGACAGTTTCTGATTATTTGGAAATGGGGTCCAAAGTCCTTTTATGTTTTGGGATTAGCAAGCAATGCATAGGAATCTTATGGGTCACTCCTGGTGATAATAAGATATGAGATTGCAGTGCTGCTCAGTCCTTTGGTGATAGGAAATACCAGGGTCATCTTGGCAGTTTTCAGAAACCTCTTAGGCCATACCCAGTCATGCTCAGGGGTTATGTAGTACTGTGAACAAAATAAAGCTTTGACGCCTGGATTGCACCCTACCTAATGTGGGTGCCCCTGCTTGCAGGGACACCAATTAAGATGTGGTTATTCTTTCTCGGAGGGGGATAGCACAAACACAAGGACATAATGACAGACACGGAGACAGACAAGAGTGGGAAAAGGATTTCAGATCTAAATGCAAACCCGTTTATTGAAACTCAAGGCCCGGCTTATATACTTTTTGCGGGCACAGTTCCAAACGAAAATATGTCGATAGGGGATAGATACATTGAACAGACCAGATTGTCCAGATAACAGGATCCATCAGCAAGTGGGACGGAATGTACAGATAATGAGATCCATCTCCATTAGGCGGGGTGCACTAATAATGGAACCCATCTCGGGCAGGTTGGAATGTACAGATAATGGGCACCTCAGTTAAGTTAGACTCAGTTTCCCAGGACCAAAATTCTGTGCCTTCTTTGTTTCTGTACAAGCCTTAAATTTTAAATGTTTATATTTATTTCTCAAGGCTGCCTGCTTTTAGCACAGCTCTCAGCTTGTTGCAGAGGCCTGCTTTTAGCAAAGTTCTGTGCCTGTCACAAGGCACTGCATTTCAGCTAAGTTTTCTGCCTGTTATAGGGGCTTCCAGCAACCTAATGTACTGTCTCCTGGCTCCATCAAGAACGAAGTTTTAATCCAATTCAAGCAGCCTTATTCCAGAAACTTTACACTTAAATATGGGGTTAATTTCCCCTCAAATGTAATCAAGTCACAAAAAAATTTTAAGGAGGGGCTGTAGAGAAAGTATGGCAGATAGGGCATTTGCCTTGCACACACAACTAGGGTTTGAACCCCAGCATTATTTATAATCTCTGGATCTGCCAGGCATAATTTCTGAGTAACCCCTGGGCACTGACGGGATATTAAAAAATACTATTTTTTTTTGCCAGTGTGCAGAATGACTTATTTTCTATAAAAGTAACACCATTAGATGTCTGCAACCAATAGTAATAATATTCTTGGAATGAAGTGAGCAATCATTATAATTATTACCAAAAACACATGTATTCATGAGAACAAAAACCACAATTATTAATCTTAATAGAATAAATCTTGATAGAGTACACAACATGTTGTTGGAACTTAATTATTAGCATTACTAGTTAGATATTATATTAGGATAGCTTATTTATTTATTTATTTTTGGTTTTTGGGTCACACCCAGCAGCTCTCAGGGATTACTCCTGGCTCTGTGCTCAGAAATCGCTTCTGGCAGGCTTGGGGTACCAAATGGGATGCTGGGATTTGAACCACGTTCCTTCTGCATGCAAGGCAAATGTCCCACCTCAATGCTATCTCTTTGGCCCTATGTTAGGATAGTTTTTAAAAACAAATTTATTTAAAGAAAATGCATCACATAGTTGACATAACTGATCATAATACATTTGTTTCAAGATGACCAAAAGCAAAACTTATTAAAAAATAGAAAATAGAAAGAAAAACAAAAAAGTGGAAGAGAAAGTAAAGACGAAAACGTTTAGTAACAATATATTTGTGAAAATTATTGTATCGAGAAAAGCAGGTCCTCTGTCTGTGAAGTCAGACTGGAGGAATCTGGCCCTGCTGTGTGATTACCAATTGGGAGAGACTGTGCGTGTCGCTTGTGCATGTTTCTCTACTGTTCTGTGTCCTGAACCTCTTTTGAGTGGGCTGAGAAGGACCCAGCAAAATTGCTTTTCTAGAGTCGCCAGAAGAGTTCCGCTTCACTTCGAGGCTGTGCTCTCTATCTAACAAATGAACCCCACCATGACACGTAGGGGAAAAAAATCACACTACAAGTGTGACAATGAGGAAATCTCGCAGGCAAACACCATGCACAGAGAGTGAAGATAGTAACTCTGATGACCCAAACAAATACTAACCATCTGATTAACCTTTCAGATAAGGAGTTTAGAATAGAAATAGGGAGGATCCTCATGGAAATCAAAGAAAACATAGCTCTAGCTGAACAGAACACAAAGACAGAAATCCGAAAACTCTAAACTGAAACAACAGATCTGAAAAACACGGTAGCTCAACTGAAAAACTCAAGGGAAAGCCTCTCCAGCAGGGTAACAGGAACTGAGGACAGAATCAATGAACTGAAAGATCAAATGCAGAACAACTCCATACAGCAGGAGAGACTGGAAAAGAACCTTAAGGCAAATGATCAGACAATGAAAAAAGTACTGAAAGAATGTGAACAGATGAAAATAGAAGTCTTTGATAAACTCAACAGAAACAACGTAAGAATCATTGGAGTCCCAGAGGCCCAAGGAAGGGGATCCACAGAAAGAATCAACATTCAAAGACATAATCACAGAGAAACTCCTAGAGCTAAAGACTGCATGCAATCAAATCTTGCATAACCGAAGAGTTCCAGCTAAAAGAGACCCCAAGAAAAACACCCTAAGACACATCCTAGTCACAATGTCGAATCCTAGAGATAGAGATAGAATAATGAAAGGAGCAAGATCAAAAAGGGAAATTACTTTCAAAGGAGCATCCATAAGATTAACAGCAGTCTTTTTGTGTGGTGATGCTCAGGGATTACTCCTGGCTATTGTTGGGGTTGGGAATCAGTCCCCCTCTCTCAAGCAGCGCCTTGAACGTTTCAGAGAGATGCGGAGCCATGAAAATTTGTAAATATGATTTATTCTGATGCCTGATTGGCACCAGGGTCAGTGTCCAGGGAAGAACCTTAGAGCAAACACCCTGAAAGACAAGACTCACACGTTTTTATACCGCAGCAAAAATACAGCATTTACCCCCACCACAGACAAAAGCCTGGTACTTATCTTAGAATAACATAGGCCTCCTAACTCAGGAGAACATTTGTTACAACAAAGAAACAACCATAAAAGTTATTTTGCAGTGCTCAGGGGTTACTCCTGGCTCCATGCTCAGAAATTGCTCCTGGCAGGCACAGGGGACCATATGGGGCACAGGGATTGGAACCGATGACCTTTTGCATGAAAGGCAAACGCCTTACCTCCATGCTATCTCCCGGGCCCCATATCTCTTTGAAATTTTTAATTTAATATATTTAGGCAAGAGGCATAGAAAAAAAGTAATCGGGTATGAGATAATATTTTGTTATTTATCTTAATAGAAAAGACTACCATGCCTGTCTGGTGACATTTGCCTTGTGCAAAGAAGGAGGAAATAGAAAGTTTCTGCCATGTCCGTCTTTTTTCTGCATAATAATCTATCTCTGTTTCTGTGAGGAAGGCTGCATAAGGATTTGGATCTACCAGACACTAGAATGAATTAACCCTAGTTACCAATATTGTGACTTGGCCTACTTTCAAATTGTTCCACTGTTAACTTCTTTGGAACTCCAGAAGCTATAGACATGTAGTAGTAAAAAAGTTGTATTAATTTTCCAAAATTAGAATAAATATTTTAATAACAGAATTATTCCATTCTTTAGTAAACTATTATCGACTATGATACTAAGCGCTTAGTAGATGCTTTAAAATTTCTTGCAAAACAAGGGGCCCGGGAGATAGCATGGAGGTAAGGCGTTTGCCTTTCATGCAGAAGGTCATCGGTTCAAATCCCGGCGCCCCATATGGTCCCCCGTGCCTGCTAGGAGCAATTTCTGAGCATGGAGCCAGGAGTAACCCCTGAGCACTGCCGGGTGTGACCCAAAAACCAAAAAAAAAAAAAAAATTTCTTG
>PVKC010015397.1:7338-21590 GCA_004027635.1 Crocidura indochinensis
ATTCCAGGGATTGAACCAAGGTGTTTCACATGCAAGACAAATAAATGCCTTAATTCCTGAACTGTCTTCCTGACCCCTTGCTTTGTTTTTGTTATTGTTACTGCATAAGCAGTTAAAAGCCAGGGAAAGTTTTACTTTTAGGTAAGCTTAAATTATAACAAGAGTTGGGAATTCAAGTGTTCTTCATATCGAAAGTCTGGGAATCCAACAAAGGTGAGAAAGGTCAGGATCGAATTTCCAGTTAAACAACTGTCTGCCCAGAACTTGTATTGAAATTTGACCACAGACATTGGCCAGTATCTTACTGCCAATAGTCATCTCAAATTATGCACTTGAAAGTTCTCTCATAAATGATATATTTTCTTTTAGAAAAGCCTCATTTTTAAAAAGAAAAAGTCAATAGCTAAGTCCTATTTACATCATAGAAAATGTGTTTTCATTCAAAGGAGAAATGATTATTTCTCCATATTTTTATATCCTGTCTTCCAAACTTTTATTTGATAAAAATTGAAAACTTTGAATATTTTTTATTTGGGAAGAATAACTTGTCTTTTCAAATTGCTTGCCTCAGGAACAGCTGCATTTAAATTAGTTGACTAAGTGGTTTTTCATTTGGGAAGTTCTTTCTTCCTTTGCTTCATAAAAGATTCTGTTTTGATATTTTAAAGGATAGCTCACAATCTCTATCTAAATTACTTGCTTGTTCAGTTTCATATGTTTCATATTTAAATAATAGTTGAACTACTGACTGCTGGTGTACAAAGATCTAGAACACTCTTCCACGTGCTCTTTCCTAGAGAATAAATGAAAGATAGTCCCTGTGAAATATACCACTTAATACATCACTTCACCCTGATCACCAAGTCATGTCTCTGCCTGGCCACAGGGACCCTTTGAGAGTTGTCAGATTTCTCCACTCCAAATCTTTCAATTCAAAAGTAATTACAGACATTGCTACCTATACCAGACCAGAGTTGACTAGTTCAGCTTAGAAATTCTCTCAGGGAGCCGGGAGGTGGCGCAGGAGGTAAGGTGCCTGCTGCCTTGCCTAGGACGGACCACGGTTCGATCCCCCGGTTCCCATATGGTCCCCCGTGCCTGACAGGAGCGACTTCTGAGCACATAGCCAGGAGTAACCCCTGAGCGTCACTGGGTGTGGCCCAAAAACCAAAAAAAAAAAGAAATTCTCTCCAACAAATATTCTGAAGAGATCCCAGAGAAGATCCAGAAAAGTTTCAACCTCACACATTAAATAATTTTAGATAATTAAAATTAAATTAATAATTAAATTAAATAAATTCAAATAATTTAATGTGAACATCCACAATGGAATCAGAAAAGTTTCCATTTAAGGTAAATACATCAAGAAACATACAAAGAAACATCAAGAAAACATACAGCAAGAAATAAACATCAAGAAAACATGCATCAAGAAATATACAAAGAAATAAGAAAAAAGAAAATTAAAAAATTTTAAAAAGGAAGATAAATTTTATTGTATTTCATGCAACTGGCTCCTCAGTATACCTTCAAGCATGTCTGATACTTGATGAGGAAATAGAGAAGCTCGTGATGAAGCACCATGGTGAGGAAGTTTGCACAAAGGGCCATGTGCACCCATCATAATCAGACAGGAACCGGGTATTCATCTTCTACTGCCAATGAGATCAGAGATTTTCAAACAGCAGAAAATTAAGTCTGAGTGGGAGATGACTGAGAACCAGGCAGAAGAAGCAATTAGCACATGGATCACCAGCTCCCCAGTGGAAATTTTCTTCTTCAAATGATTATGAGCATCTGTGTATTGATGGCTATGCCTTTCTTTGGGGCCCATCAGTGATATTCAGAAACTTACAAAGATGAGCCTTTCCTCATCAACACGCAAAACTGAGCCTGAAAACAATGACCCATGTTTAGAAATCTCTTCCACTTGTGGAAGAAAAAGAACTCAGGCTACATTTTAAAAACTCATGTCGGAGAATTTAACTTGAAGTGATAAAGCGAGACTCCTTCTCTGATGTATTTTTTACACCAAATCACATGTTCAGATGATAGTTTTAAAAACCCACTTTACTGTATATTACCTTCATGACTTATTTCCTCTATCTGTTTTATCTTTTCTCATTCCACCACTTGATATTGTTTCTGTAGATTTTGATCTGAGTGGAGATTATTCTTCCCCAGTTAATTTGGTAGATAGCAGAGCTGTGAAAATATCTCTGAAGATTCTCAGTTATGTGAAGGTTAGTGACATATAATCCAATGAAATATATTTGTGGTTTTAACCTGATGTTTTGAAAATCTCCAGAACAGGGGCTGGAGGGATAGTGTATGGGTAGATAGATAGCTTTCCCTACATGCGGCTGACCCGTGTTCAATCCCTGGTACTGCCATGAGTGATCCTGAGTGCAGACCTAGGAATAATCCCTAAGCAAGGTCAGGTGTGGTCCCAAAACAAAGTATAGTCCAGAAAGCAATTATGCAGGAGAAACAAAGGTAAGGTCTAGTAAAAGTCAACTTTGATGTAAATCTGCTGCAATTTTGCAGGGGGGAAAGAAGGCCAATATAGTAACAAACTGAAAGTGAATTGTTTACACTTACAGAAAATTTCTCAAACACAGTACAGAGTTCAGCTTGCCTTAAGTATCCTCTGCTTATTCCATCCTGATCACACTAAGTAGCTGACTTGGGAATTTATTTTTTTTCACCCTGAACAATTCTTCCCTATTTCTTCTCTTCTTCAGATCATGTTCACACTTTTAAAAACAGAACTGGGCATTGCTCTTCCCTGGAAAGTTTTTCCAAATCTCCAGACTAGGTTTGGCACTTGTGCTCTCTATGACCCTAATAAACTCCTTCTACTAACTCCTTTAGGAAACAGAATTTTATACTTTTCTCAGTTGTGAACTCCTTCCCTACAATATTGCCTTTAATTTCTTGAAACCCAACACTGTAAAGGCTGGCTGAAATAACTACTCTTCTGTCTGTAAATTTTATTTTCCTTCCTGAGACAATGTACAACTAATTGGATTATTTGAGTTATTCCTGGAGGAAGGCTCCAGGGATCAGGATTAAATGTAGGGATAACCTGTGAGGCAAGTGGTCTATCATTGAGCTGCATTCCATGAAGCATTTGATATACTTAACAGTGTGTCTGAGTTTATTTATAATCTTAATTAATCATTCCTAGTATGGATATTCATATACTAACCTGAAGAAATATAAATGTCATTGATTTTAAGATATTTTTCCAATTCTGCTGATGGATATATGTATATTAATAACTCTTTTTCCCCAAATCAGAATAAAAAGGATGAATTCAGATATGAAAACTAACTTAAGAGCTTTAGAGAGAGACTGAGTGTCAGAAAGGCTGGTGTATCTAACCATTTCCATGTGCCTCCTTAACCCAATATCTACACTTCGTAAGTGGGTATTTGCATGAATTAATCTTGGTTGTTAGCAGTCATAATATAGACTAAGAGACAACCAAAACCCTAATTTGATTTGTGATATTCTTTTAAGTTGGAGAACATGAAATTGAATTGAGGTAGAAATACGTGAATATCAGCAACTGCCTTTTCTGATGGTTTACTTGACATGAAAGAGTAATTGAAAATACATGACGGTGATGGGTGATAGATAGTTTGCATTAAGAATGAAGGTAATTTGGAGAAAGATGGACTATATAAATGACTCTGTGCTTCTCCAATATTTTATAGTGACTGCGGGTAAATATTGATTTAGAAAAATGCCTTGTCTCCTCCAGCCTAGAATGCCTGTAACATAGAGAAATCCACATTGTTTAAAAAAAAAAACAAAGATAAAATAATCAAGTGATTGTTGGCATGTATGTGTATTTTTCCTGGTTCTTGAGAATTGTATGGAAGATTTTCATATAAAATTCAGAAGCTTGGGGGCCGGGCGGAGGCGCTGGAGGTAAGGTGCCTGTGCTAACCTAGGACGGACCGCGGTTCGATCCCCCAGTTCCCCATATCGTCCCCCGTGCCTGCTAGGAGCGACTTCTGAGCGAATAGCCAGGAGTAACCCCTGAGCGTCACCGGGTGTGGCCCAAAAAACCAAAAAAAAAAAATTCAGAAGCTTTAATTGAATTTTTTGTATGAAGAAATGCAATGGTTTAAATGGGTGTCATCAAGAACATGCTAGGTCCCAGAGTATAGAGAGAAGGAAAGAAATTGAGAGGAGCAGGAGAAATACAAATGCAAAAGGGTGGGATACAGTGGCCAATGGTACTCGTGTACATTTGAGGTGTTACAAAAGGACAGAAATAAATATCCAAGCCAGAATCAACAACAATGAAATCATGAGACTCAATACAACCAAAATGAAAAACAGGCCTTTTATGATGGCAGGCTGGGGTAGGGGTGGTGGCATGGGATGCACTGTGGCAACATTGATGAATGGAGGTTGACCCTGGTGGTGGGTTGTTGCTGAAACATTGTATGTCTAAAGCCCAACTATGAAGAACTTTGTAAATATGAGTGGTTTATATAAAAATTTACAAAAAGAAGTTGGAGCTTATTATACTGTTTAAGTCACTGGATCTGAGTCTTTCCCAAATGACCAGGCCTGTCCTTTATCTGTGCACAGTGTCCCTAGGCCTGTCCTGTAATGTCCTGTACAGTGGCCTGTCTCTTGCCATCTGTTGGCCTCCAGTGTCAAATGATTCTGTTTTGTCCCCATCTTAGTCTATCCATTGTGTGCTTCGCAAGTGTGAAATCTTAGTACTGGTTCTCTTTAAGACTGTAACACAGCAGTTACCTATCATATTTCTGAGCTTCAGCTTTTCCTGATGGTGCTTCTGTCCTGAAGCTTTACCCAGTCCTACTAAAAGAATGAGAGATGAAGAGAGTAAGAGAGAACAAGCCTGGCTGGGAGCTTCCCTTAATTGTGACTATCTCCCATTTCAGCCATTTTATTCTCTATTTCGATTGGATACCGCTGCAGTGGGTAATATTTCAAGTGACCAACCACATTAACTAGCTCATGTCATGATCCTCTCCTTTGCTCCCCTCTATCCTGAATTAAGGAAGAGTGGACCACATAGGGTGACAAATAGAACATCAATTTTCAATTCTGATTTCCCCCTGCATTACAAGATTGCTGCAATGACTTATCCAGAAAAGTAACTGCATTTTAATCTTTGTCATCAATCAAGACTTTTGGAATTTCTTCCTGTAAATGAATTCTGCAGTATAGCTATTGAATTGATTGTCTCTTCATTATCCTCCCCTCTCCCAAAGGTTCTTGGCTTTGAATAAAAATGATCCTGAGCATAAGAGAACCAATGATTGGTTTTTCAGAAAATACCACCAGAAATGGCCCATGTCTGTTTACAGCAAGACTATAGAAAAGAAATTATGGTGGTTGTGGCATTCACCTTCCCTGAGGGCTCCAGCAGCACACAAAGTTCTGTGTTAACACAGGACCAGGCAGCTTTCTCAGGCATCCTCTCTTACTGCTGCAAAGGCAGATGCCAAATGTGACCGCTGAGCCTTCTTGCACATTCTGTAGAGCATTTATTACCCAAATTCTGGACAATGAAGAATGTCTTTTAATTAACTTTCTTTCTCTCCGGTGAGGTCTCTGGGCCTTCCCTCCTGTTTCTATGGCTCCAATGACATACAGGAGCAATATGTCTGATTGTGCTCAGATGGATATGGGGCAACTGTTCTTTACCTACCCGTGTTCATAGCAGGCAGCTATGATTGTGTCAAGTCAGCAATTCCAAGGAACCCAGTAAAAATCGCTCCTAGCATTGAATTTCTAATACAGAAACAGATGGCAAGAGGCCATATAACAGAAAAGCCAAGTAAAGTCCAGTATATTTGAAGTCAAAGGTGATCTATCCTATATTTTTAGTCCTCTTTCTCATGCTCTTATCCAAGTGCAAGAAAATTGGCAACTGACAACCTTTGCATTCATTACTGTAGTCCATGTTTGGGAAAGATGTGTGGCATGTAGCAAGGAGTCCTAAATGTATAAATGAGAAAAATCCTTGCAAATGGGAGAAGGAATCCTGAGTGTTCTGCCGTTCATTCATGATTAGAGACTTACTCGATGTCATAGTGATAGGCCTGTCTCATGAAAAGTTGAATTTTGCCAGACTGAGTTATTGAGTTTTTCAAGCCTAGAATGTAAGAATTGGAACATGTTGGTAGATGCATAACCATAGTAGTAAACATTGTAGCAAACTTGCTACAACAGACATACAATTCAGTTGGCCTACTACAAAGAGGAAGGAAGGGGCCTTTCTCTCCCAAAGATCTCAACACTGAGAATGGAGTTTTAGTGAAATGAGCCAACACTGAGTAGCTAGCTATAGCTTTATTACACTTTAGCCTATAGAATAAGGTCAAACTGAGAATCACTAACCATAAGGAGGCAGTTAGTATCAGGCTCTTTCACCTAGAGATTCCTGTGGGTTCTAGCCCAAGGCAACAGAAGGTTGAGAGGAATTCTAGCATGTAGCATGCTTAACCTCATATATGTCTTGGTATTTTAACCTGTACAGTAGGGGTATGATAGGATTATTAAGAGTGTTACAGAACTAAGGTAAATGATCCATTGCTTGTATATGTCAGATCTGGCACATTTACATGAAGTAATTCGATTTGAGAAGAATTTATTAAGATTCTGTTGAGAAACTGTTATGTTTCTTACAATTTATCGCTATGTCCCTTTGCTGATTTCTCTCAGTGTGCTTTTATTTTAATCTACCCATCCACCCAAATGTACATCATTAACATGATAAAATACATAGTTATTGTGCTGCTCTTTATCTCAGGGTGCAGACAAAATGACTGAATACAGGTATTTCAGGCACATGGGCTCCTCATATAATTAGTTAAACCAAGGTTCTGATCACAAATCTGTCCTCACCTCCATACATGCCTCCGGGGACAGTCTGGGTCAGGACTGACATTACTTTCTTTTTCCTGGTCTCCCGTTAATTTTCTCAGTGCTGGGTGTGTAAAAGAATAGGCTTGCTACATTTTCTGTAAATAGTCCCAAGTCCCACTTTGAGGTATATGTGTATTTGATCTGAATGTGACCAATGCTGTATTGTAAATATTTTCAAGACTTGGCTGAGACATAGTACAGTAGGCCATATGGTCTTGATTCCTGAGCATTGTGTGGTTGGTTCCTTGAGCATCCTCATTGGCACAGCCTTGGAGGTAGTCCCAGCATAGCTGGGTGTGGCTTACAGGGCACCGAGCACTGCTGGGATAGTCTAAGTATCCCAAACACCTCAGTCCTAGAGCAACACATTCTCTGGCTTTTGTACTGAGTCAGCAGCCAAGCAAACCGTTGCCAGTGGAGCCCCTAGACCTCCTGAGTACTGCTTGGAAGGCCAAAAACTTAAAAAATAAGGAATTGTTCTACAGTTGGAGAGATATAGAAGAATGGCATTGAAGTAGATATTCTTTTAGGTCTTGGCAATTACATCTGGACTGAGGTTTACCAGTTAGATTTGGAGGAATGCTGACTCAGCTGAACTTTGCTGCCTGCATAGTCGTTTCTGTGAACAGCACTTGACCTGCTTTGGTCATGGCAACAGCCCACCTAACAGTTTTAAATGTGACCTCAGATTTGGTCAGCCTGGGCCATGCCACACTCTGAGCAGCACCTAATAAATTCAAGCCGCCCAATTCTTGTACAGTTATTTCTGTAGTACTGGACCACTCCAAAGTGGGGCCTCAGGGCCCAAAGATATAGTACTGGAATTTAGGCACAGCTGGGGGGTTCACCCAGAGAAAACAAAAAATTGGGAACTCTTTGGGAGACTGAAGAGATAGTGAAAAGTTTAAGGTACTTACTTTGCAAATGGCTGACTCCAGTTCAATCTTAGAGAGCAAATATGACTTCCTGAGAGCTGCCAGAAATGGCCCCTGAGCACAGAATAAGGAATAAGCCTTGAACCCCAAAATACTAATAATTAAAAAAATGTAAACACATTCAAATAGGTTCAATCTCTGTGTGTATGTGTGTTGCCATGTAATAAACCCAGGATGTCATGTCTGAGATGTTCTATAACACTTAGGTACATCATTGACTCTTGGAAAAGGCCAGTTTTCATATTACTAGTTTTGTGTGTCTAGTTGCTATCCACAATCTAAAATTGTGTCCTTGATCTGCTGCCTCAGCTGTCCTCAAGGACATGTTCTGTCCATCCCTACCTATTTCTTGATGTCTGGAAAGAAGCCAGGAGCTCATCTTTCCCAGGAGCTCATTCCAGCTGCAACTGACCCATGTACTCTTCCTAACTGCCTTCATCATGTAACCTTCACCACCCCCTGAAATGTGCGACACACCATCAGTAATTTGGGAATGAATCATCTTAGTGAACTTGTTAAGTTTCTTTTGCTAGAACTTATACATCTCCTATTCAACAACATTAGCCAATGGCACATGAATTATGCATCATTTTATTATTTCTCCTTTAGAGTTGAACCTGTCAAAACCAAATGCCTACTTTATTATTTTATTTCTACCTACAGACTAAGTAGAACTTCTAACACTCTGGAATGTTTAAGACTCCTCTACTGCACTGGATAAGCGCACAAAATACAGATTGTTAACCTCATCCAAAGGCTTGAGCAAGAACGGGGTATTTATTTAATTTTTATATTTTAAAATTTAAATTTAATCAAACATATGTGACTTACAAAATTCTTGATAGCTGAATTTTAGATATATAATGTTCTAGCAGCAATTCTAACACCAGTGTCAACTTTCCTCCTTTTAGTGTCCCCAGTTCAACCTCAGACCATACCCACCCCCTTTTAAACCAGCCACTGTGATAGAAGCATTATAAAGTTTGGTGGCTGTAGCTGAGATCTCATGTTTTCAGAGTTGTCAAGCTTGTGGTTTGATATCAATTTATAACACTCCTCCACATTACCCATGTACTGAGGCCTTTGTCCCTGCTCCCTTTTGACTTCCTTTCTCATCATCTCCCCCTTTCAATTTCCTTTCTTTCCTGTCATTTTTATGTCTATATGCTGAGGTGAACAGTGGTATAGGTTTTTCCCTTTAAAACCTTGAATTCAACTCGTCCAGCAATTCTATATACCACAGATAAGTGAGATAATCCTGTGTTTGTCCTACTTCTTCTGGGTTGGATGTATTTTAACAAGTCAGACGATGGGTCCATTTTGAGTAGAATCACACTTTGAGTAGAACTGGCCTAAGTCACAGATGTTCTATCTTTTTTTTTTGGTTTTTGGTTTTTTGTGGTTTTTGGGTCATACCCGGCAGTGCTCAGGGGTTACTCCTGGCTCCATGCTCAGAAATTGCTCCTGGCAGGCACGGGGGACCATATGGGGCACCGGGATTCGAACTGATGACCTTTTGCATGAAAGGCAAAAAACGCCTTACCTCCATGCTATTTCCCGGGCCCCAGATGTTCTATCTTTTGACAGTTTATTCTTGGATTTCAGCCTGAGCATTGACTTGGTTTTCTTTGTTTTAGTGCTAGGTATTTTTCCAGTCTAAACAGAATTCATTTTATTTTCACCATTTCATTTAAAACCCAAGATCCTGGAAATGCAGAAACACTTGGTAGAATTTTTGGGTTCTAGTTGTTAGCTCAATAGATTATATTTGAATAGATATTTGAGCCTTCCTCAAATGCATTATGTCATCTTTTTGAGCATTGCAGAGAGAATTGATATTATACTTTTCAGTTTAAAGTCAAATGAGGCTTTTAGTGTGGCAGTCTTGTCATTACTCTGACTTGAGATGATTCCAGAAGTATGACTAAAGGCTATGGAGCTAGTGAAAGTCCAGTGGCATGGTGTGGTATTGTGTGATGTGTGGTGTAGTGGCCATGGCTTCTGTTCCTGGACTTAAGCATTTGGGCTCTGTGCTCATTCTCCTAGAAGGCCACATTCTAAAGTGAGATTTACTCTTAGAGAAATAAATCATTAGTCATTAAACTTTTAAACTTCTTTTTTCCCTTTGGTGAATTTTAAGCATATGATCTTTGAAAGAAACTTTTCAGGCAGTTAGACAAAATGATAGAATGATTACAGCTTTGCACTGTGAACAAATTAGCCTCATGCAGAAAAAATACAGGCTCACACAGCAGTTACTATGTCCAGCCCTCTGTATGAATCAGTTTTTCCTTTCACATAGAATGCTAGTATCCCTTTCCTGTTACCTACAAAACTAAGCGTATGAAAATCGATGCCTTATCTTGGGGTCATAACCAACTGTTCTTAGGGCACACGCCTAAATCTGTACTCGGATTATTACTGGAGGTGCTTAAGGAACCCATATGTGGTTATGGGAATGAAACTGAGGTCAGCTGCATGTAAGACAAATTCTTTAAGCCCTGTACAATTTCTCTGGCCTTTAAAAACTGGTTTCATTAGACACTAAATGTACTGACCCTGTCAGCTGACAAAAATCTACTTCTGTTCACTTAGAGACCTAGAATGTTTCCCCAGTTGATGACCAGGAAGGAATGGGCATGATAATCCAGGAGAGCTTTATTCCTTCTAATTTATATAGCACCAAAAGAGGGAGGGACTAGGAGATTGGAAGAGTCAGAGGACATAGCCTGGGATGCAGGTGAGGCACTGCTGAGAAGTTTAGAATGAACAATTGGGCTTAAAAGTGCCCTGGGGTAACATGTTAATAGGTTCTCCTTTAACTAGAGCTCTTTGTGAGGGAGGATGGATGGCCCAACGTCAAACCCAGTTAGAAAACATGAGGAGTGACACACTTCTTTGTGCTGTCCATCTCTATCTCTGGTTAGGTGGTTCAGGAAGGGAGGGCATCCAACAACTAGATACTTGCTCTTTGAGCCCATTTAACAATCTCATAATGGAATTTTAGTTTTTCTATATTTTATAAAAACAATGGAATTTTCAAAATTATTTATAATTATGTTTCAGACATACAATGTTGTAGTACTGATCCTACAACAAATGTTAACTACCCTTCACTGGAGTTCCCAGCTTTCCTTTTATTCGTGATTCCCTGCCACTTCTGCCTGCCATCAGGACAGGCAGCTTTGTAAGTTTGGTTGTTGGTTTGGGTCTTATAGTTTCAGTGTTGTTGACACTGTGATTTGGATATTTAGTCCTATCCCTCCTTAACAACCCCTGAATCTTCTTGACTCTGCCCCCCTCTTTACTTTCTCTTTCTCACCTCCACTCTATTTATTTCCTTCTCCTCCCTATACTCAGGGACCAAGAATGGTCTAGGCACCCTGCCTTGAAACCACTGCATTCCTTCATCCAATTATTCTAATGACCACATATAAATGATATCATTCTGTGTTTATTCTTCTGGCTTTCTTTATCTAACATAATATCTTTCAGTTCCATCCATGTTGCAGTGAATGGCATGATTTCATCATTCCTTATAGTTGTGTAGTATTCAGTTGTGTATATGCACCACACCTTCATGATCCACTCATCTGTCTTTGGTTGTAAAGGTTCATTCTAACTCTTAGCTATTGTACTGAGTACTGCAGTGAATAATGGTATGCAGAGATCCTGTTGAATATATATTCTTTTTCGTTTGGCTTTGTTCTGTTCCACACCAGCAATCTTCAAAAGTCATTTCTAGTGGTAATCAGTGAACCATATCAAGGATAAACGTGGGTTGGCTTCATGCAAGGGAAAAATGCCTTACCTGATGTTCTAATGATCTGGTACAAGAATGAATATTTTACTACCCTTGGGATAGATCCCCCAGAATGTTATTGTGCCACTTTCTTAACACAGACCTTAAGAGATGAGAATTATCTACTTGCTTCCTTGCTGTGAGGAAACCTAAGCAGCTCTGTAAAGGGCTTACTAGAAGAATTGACACCAAGGTTGCCACATCTGAATGACTGTGAAAAATGGGTCCTTCTGAACTGCCTCAGTTGCTTTTCTGTGGCACAAAGGTACCGTCCTGTAACCTTTCTCACACCAACTTGCAGATTCAGGAGCATTCTCAATAGCTAAAGTTAAAGAAAGCCAGTTTGTGTTCACAGTACAATTTTAATCTTTGGCTCAGGTCATGAATCATGCCAAATCTATGCCATGAGTGCTAAAAATGCTTTATATAATTTCATTTACTTATTTGGGAGGTTTTGTGGTCACACCCAGATGTGCTCAGAACTTATTCCTGGCTGTGTATTAAGGAATTACTCCTAGCTGTGTTTGGGACTATCATATGCAGTGCCTGGAATCCAACCATGGTCAACTGTGAACAAGCCAAATTCCTCAGCCTCTACACTACCTCTCTGTTCCCTATTATTTATTTTTTATTTGTTTGGGGGGGCACATCTGGTTGTGCCCAGAGCTTCCTCTTGGCTCTGTTTTAGGAAATGCTTCTGGTAATGTTCAGGGAACCATAAGTGGTGCCAGGGGTTAAACCCAGGTTCGTTGCATACAAGGTCATCGACTTACCTGCTCTAATTCTCTTTTCCTTATTTTAAACACATTTTATTCTCAAGCACTTCATATGTGTCTTTTCAGGCTGCCGAAGTTATACTCTGAAGGTATAATATAAATAAATGTGTACAAATGGAGGTTACAAATGTGAGAAACTAAGAGTGGCATAGACTAATAAAACTTAAGAAATTAAGATTTTGCTCTGGAATGTAGGTCAGTGGTAGAGTGCATGCCTCAGATGACCTTGCATTCTCTCTTCAGCACTGCAAAACCACTCCCTCTACCCACACTGACCCACCACCCACCCACCAACCAATAGCCAGCCAGTTAACCAATCAACGAACCAATCAACACCAGCCAGCCAATGAACCAATCAACCTAATCAACAAGACAACACACAAACAATAAAGCCAAAGGGGCTATTTGAGAGTCTAGTCTGTTTCTATGACCTTTTACTGTAATCAACCAGAAAACTAGAGCACATATACATTAGGCATGTGTTCTGAGTTTACTGACATTTTAATAATCATTATTATAGTAGCTTTAAAAAGGATGAACTTTTGCTTAGAAAAATAGAGATGAGTATTTTTTAGTCTGTAAATATGTATTGGCTGCCCGCAGAGAATTGAATAGATACATCATGATATATATTTTGCCAGAAGGATAGCCTCAAGCTCCAAGAACCACCTGCTTATATTGAAACCTATCATTTGAATTAAATTGCATGCATAATTTCAGATGATTCTAGCATCTCAAAGAATCTCAGAAACAAATCCATTCCTTCTCACTGGGAAGAAATAGGTAGATACTCCATAACAGTAAAGAATGCAACCCATTTTAGAGAAAGAGGCATTTTAAACCATTCTATCTGTGTATCAACAACAATGTAGTTGGCTAATATAAAAGCAAAGATTTTACAAATATTAACAATTCATGAACCTAGTGTTTAATATATTCAGAATAGACTAGCAGGTTTTTCATCGGAAGTTATCAAACAAATTCCCTTTACTCTCACCAATGTGTTTTCTCCTCATGTTTCATATCAGCTTTGGAAGCAATCAATACTACATAGTAAAGAGATGTAGCTAAGCAGATAATTAGATAAAATTAGCCTGGACAGGCCTGGACATACCATCTGGGCAGATTATTCTTATATATTGTTTAATATGATAGCTACTAACTTGAATTCAATAGTTTTAAGATGCTGAATAACAGAGGAAACACAATTGTCTTTGGAAGGAGGGAAAACAAACAGAGAAATGGTAGAATCTGTAACCACAGAGGGAAATAAACATTTTTGTAATATTTAAAAGATTTATACTAAGGGAGACATTTCCAAAAACTGTGCAGAGAATCCGGGCCACTCCTGATGATAGCCAGAAGATTCAATCCATGGGCCTGTAGATGAAACTGTGCAAATCCAGTGGAACTCAGGGCACATCCAGATCTACTTTTGTTAATGCTGGAAAGGAGGCGTGCAGTAGTGGCGACTGAACTCATGGACTTGTGTAGCAAAGCATACATTTCAATCCTTCAAACTATCTCTAATTCTTACTTTGCAGTTTTTTAACTGCCTTTTTTTATTCTCTAGTTACTGACTTCTGGCTTTGTGTTCAATGATCACTCCTTGTGAGATTGAGAGCATTCTGCATTATAAGTTCTTAATAGTTGTAATCCAGGCATATAGTGACAGTGAATTAGGGCCATTGCCACCACCATTGTTGACCTCCTGCCACCAAAGTTCCCAGCATGCATTCCATGCAGGTCCATTTTATGTTTATATTGTTGTAGTTTGGGTCTCTTGATTCTATTGTTCTATTCTATTGTCGTTGA
>PVKC010015398.1:8477-21609 GCA_004027635.1 Crocidura indochinensis
AAAAAAAAAAAAAAAAAAAAAAAAAGTTCTAAAATTAAAGACTGAAACTCACTGTTTCAAAACAGAATCTGGTCAGTTCACAAAATGTCTGAAATACACCCTCCCATGATTTTTATCTATCCATAAGTCTTTTTTAAATATAGTTTTGTACCTAGAGCAAAAATATAGCTCAGCAATGAGGTAGAGGTATGATACTTTTTGGTAGGATGCTTTAAAGTATGTTATATTCATTTATGACCTTTTCACACTTACATCTTCCCCGAACAATCCAAAATTGGTAAACCTAAGTAACTTTCTCAACCAAAAGTGAGGCTGGTTATTATCTGTAGAATGACAGCTTCCTTGATGTTTAGTGTCCATTTTCTGGCTTGTTATTTACACAAATTCAAGTGTTCGGCCAGTTTAAATATATTATTTCCATTGGGAAACATTAATCTGAAATCTAGAATAATGAAATATCTCAAATAATTAAAAAATATCCAAATATCTACTGTGTAAACTTCAACCTAGTCTCAAAAGGTGATTATCTCAAATTTCACAGAAAACTTCACAGCATCTTTACTGTGCAATTATCACATAGTGTTGGTTCTGGAGAGATAGTAAAACATTTTCTCTGCATGCAGCTGACCTGGCTAAATCCTTGAAATAATTTATGGTCAACTAAGTCCTAGCAGGAGTGATATGTGAGGGCATAGATAGAAGTAATTCTAAGCATGTAGGATGTGACTCAAAAATAATATACACATATGTGTCCATATATATGCATATATATTATGATGTATGCAAGTTGTGAGGAACATTATGTATCTGTGTACTTTTATTTTTTTATTTTTTTGGTTTTTGGGCCACACCCAGTGATGCTCAGGGGTTACTCCTGGCTATGCGCTCAGAAGTCGCTCCTGGCAGGCACAGGGGACCATATGGGAACCGGGGGATGGAACCATGGTCCGTCCAAGGCTAGCGCGGTAAGGCAGGCACCTTACCTGCAGCGCCACCGCCCGGCCCCTATCTGTGTACTTTAAGATTGTTGTTTTCCATCTTTGTTTTTATTCTTGTAGAAAAAATTTTAAATATTTTGATAATTGATACTATTTGATAATTTGATAATATTTGATTAGTTTACTACTTTAAAATATAATAGTAGAGTGCCCTATATATTTATCTACTAGGCCATATTCTTCAATTTCTCCTTTCAGATCTAATATATTCTTGTTGTGTTTCAGTCTGATTGAACTATAAAGGGGTGTCAGCATGGTGTTGAGGTCACTCACTATTATTGATGTCTTCTTTCAGACTGTTAACAATTGTATTAAATATATTGCTGGTCCTGCATTGGGTAGATAAATGAGGAATAAAAGGTGCAGCCCATGATATGAAGCTTACCACAAAGATAGTTGAGTCCAGTTTGAGAAACAACTACACAAACAACTATCATGACAATGGTAGGAAGTGAGAGAGATAGAATGTCTGTCTCAAAGACAAGTTGGGAATAGGGGAGGAATCAGTTGCTCATTTTAGGTATCAATAATTTTGTAATTGTGTGTAGTTTTCTTTTTTCACATAAAATTTGAATGATAAATGAATGTATATCCATTCTCTTAATGGAAATGACTTTAATTGAGGTTTTTCCTCACATGATAGTTGAGACCTTTGTTAATATTACATTTAACTTATTTTTATTTGTTTATATTTTAGTCGTGGACTCATATCCAGATGTTTTTCTGGATTACTCCTGGGTCTGTGCTCAGAGGACCATGTACAGTATAAGGAAAAAACTAGAATAGGCCACTGGCAAAACAAGCACATTCTTCTCTATACTATCACCCTAACCATGTGTTGCATTTTTAAAAACTGTTTTATTCTCACAAGCACTTAATATACACTTTGAAAATGAAACACTGAGTTACAAATACTAAGGTATTTTAAAGTACTTATATAACTTAACTTATTTTGGTTAAAAGGTGATCTTCTTGTTCTATGCCTAAATAATTAAAGTAATTCTGAAGACATTCCTGTTACTCTCCATTGTTATTATATCATTTTGCTTTCCCACATTTCTATAAAAAGTAAAGCATTCTTGGGGCCAGAGTGGTGGCGCAGCAGTAGGGCATTTGCCTTGCCTTGCATGCAGCTGACCTAGGATGAATAGTGGTTCTATCCCCAGTGTCCCATATGTTCCCCCCAAGCCAGGAGTGATTTCTGAGCTCATATCCAGGAGTAACCCCTGACCATCACTGGGTCTGGCCCCCAAACAAACAAACAAACAAACAAACAAAAGAATTCAATTATGCACTGTTCTTACTGCCATCAATATTTACACTTTAATGCAGTTATTCTCTACCCTTAATCCTGTAACCTCAGAATTTAATCTACATGAGAAAACATATGTAATTCAGCTTTATGATCATTTACACAAAGTAGCTTTAATATTCTTGATAAATCAAATATTCTTGATAAATCAAAATCATTTTGTTGAAATAATAAATAAAAAGCAATAATTTTGTTATTCCCCTCTACAACAATACCCTCTCCTTCATACACTGTTAATTCTTTCACTAAACTTTCTCTTTAATTTACTTAAAGGTATCTTGTAATACTGTACATATTTCCAATTGATCAATTCTCTATTAGATTTTTATTTTTTGAGAGGCACCTCACTTGGTAGCACTCAAGAGCTACTACTGTATTTGCACTCAGAAATAACTCCTGGCATATTCATAGGGGCATATGGGATGCAGGGGATCTAAGCTGAGCCAGACACATGCAACTGAATGCCTTACCTAGTACTGCTATCACTTCAGCCCCTGGTTTTCCTTTTTTTACTTGCGAATTAAATACTGTGGCCAAACCATTTCAACTTGTATTTCCTAATGATTTGAAATCTTCCAATTTATGTTTCTCTTCTGTCCAACATGTGAAACCCCAGTTCTGAATTATTCATCTTTATACCTCTTACCCTTATCCTGCTTTCTGGCAGCTTAGAACATATTCTAAAGGTGTAAAACAAAAAATATACTTTATAACGTTTTAGTTTTGAATTTGTACAAATACATAATTTTCAACATCAGCTAAGGTTTTATGATGCTTTAAATTCCCTGTTTTTTTTTTTTTTTTGGAAAGATCACTTTCTCACTTCCCACCATTCTCTTCAACTTAACACTTCAGTTTAACTCAAGTCCCATCCCAATTTTTTTTTGGCATATGGACTTGTCTTCCTACTTCCTTGTGCAAAGTGAAAAGGAACAAGTACAGCATCTCTTTCTTCCAACTTACTTCCCATTTCATAGGACAAGATATTTTCTTTCTAAGATGAAACTGTCCTATATGCAGGTTTTTCCAAAACTTTGCCATCATATTCTTTTGATTTCTTAAAATAAATATTACTTTCTTGCTAATAAAGTACTTATTTTTATTTCTTTTGAATAATTACTAAAGTCATTATAGACTTAAGATTAAAGTCAGGTAGGCTAGTGCAATGTTTAGACATAATATATTTTGATTTTTATGTATTTCCAAGTATTTCATTTGTAACCACATATAAAATATCAGCAAAAATAAAAAATAATACTACTGCTTTGTAGTATTCTATTGTATATATGTACCACATCTTCATGATCCACTCACCTGTTGTTGGACATCTAGGTTGATTCCAAGTCTTAGTTACTGTACTGAGTGCTGAAATGATTAGTGGTGTGCATACATCCTTTTGGATGAGTGTTTTTCTCTCCTGAGAATAGATGCCCAAAAGTAAAATTAGTGGGCTATATAGCAGTTTAATTTTTAGTTAAATGAGAACCCTCCATACTGTCTTCCATAGGGTAAGAAAAAGGCTCCATTCCCACAAGCAGTGGATGTGAGGTTCTTTCTCACCAGAGTAGATTTTCCTCAGTATTTTTATATGTGCCATTTTCACTTGTGAAATATGATATTTCATTATTGTCATGATTTGGATTCCCCTAATTGAAGCAGAGGACTCACACCACAATCCAGAGAGATTGGGAGGTTCAGGTCTAGAAGCAAATGCCAACATAGGAAATAGTCCACAAGGTTGAAGAGAATAAAACAGAATCAGGAAAATTCTCCAAGAAGCTTTATGCCCACTAGCAAAAGATACCAGCAGGCAGATAGACTGGTTTTGGAAACCAAAACCACACCAGCCTTTACCTGAGACCTGAGGTCTTTATTAGGAAGAGAAAGACTACCCCTTTCAGTAAGAACAGGTAGGGGTAAGGGACCAATCCAGAGTTATTTCCAGTCCATGAGTGAAAATCACAAAAAATTATCCTGAATAGAATGAAAATATGTTACTCCAACAACTCCCACTTAATTTCATAGAAAATGCAGAAATATGAGGTAAAACTGTAGAAGGAAGCAAGATGTTAGAAATATAAGTAGTGAAAACCCCCAAGCCTAAACTTTACAGGTTAGAAATTCCAAGAAAAGGTATAGATAATAAACTGAAGAACTCTTAACACAAGTAATGGGAATGCCTACACCATTCAGGGAATGCTTTAGGGTGGGAGTCTTTGTACACAGTCTCCTATTTATTATCTTTCCCATGAGGATGACAATTCCCAGAATTTATTACCTAAAACTTCTTCATTCCTCACATTCCCTTATTGAAGTAAGGTTTTGTTTGTTATCTACTCTTTTTTTCTATGACCAATGATTGCTGAACAATAAATATTGAATAGAAAGGACAATCAGAGCTCTCTGTCCATGAGGCAGTTAGCCCCCAGGCCCCCAAAGATTTCTTTCTACTGGCTGTCTTGATTTCTTAATCCTCACAGAACTCTGCTTCAGACCCATTCACTAGATCAGGACTCTGTCAAAAACAAAGTAATTCTTGTCCAAAGGTTCTAAGCAAAAGGCAGGAACCCCTATTTAAAAGATAAAAACGTGTGACAATTTTTGCATAGGTGGAGCAAAAGTTGGGAAAAATAGAAAGAAAATAACTTTGGCCTATAAACAGAGTGTCCTTACCCATGAAGCATCCTGTCATAAGACCAACTACAAGCTCCAGGTATACTAATTTGTCTAGCCCCAAAGTCTTTCTTCATGGTCCCAGAAAAGTTCTGATCACAGTTTTCACAGTCAAACTTTAGTAAAGATCTTGGTTTTTGCAGTGATCCTATGTCAAAATCAGGGCATCATAAAGCATCTCCTGATATCATCTCCCCATTAAGAGTTGTGGCAAAGAAACGCACCCTGAAAGGTAGTCCTTGCTGATTTCCAAGTTGTCTTTAGATTGATATAGGAGCCCAATATGGAGTAAGTCAGTTCCAAGTTAGTACTAGGTCCTGCCCATGGAGAAGGTCTATTTCAGTGATAGTGAAGAAACTGATCCAGTTCCAAAGATGAAATCCAAGGTTTAGGGGTGAACGACTGATGTACTAGTAACTGAAGGTTAAGTCAAATCAGTATAACAAATGTTCAGGGTTGAAGGTGCCCCTTCGACATAAAATTTTCAAATTTCCTATACTTATTAGACAGGACTTCTCTTTATGCCTAAAATTTCCCCCATTTTATTGTACCTATGCAAAAAAAAAAAAAGAACAAAGCCACAGGATACTATTAATAATAACAAGCAAAACTATGCCTACAACCTAGTTCTATCAGAAACACATAACCCAAGAGATGTATATCTACTAGAATTTTCTACTAAACAAATACAAGAAAGGGAAAAAAAACTACATTTACATAAGGAAATACACAATATAAATTATACATATTACGGAAATATACCTAAAGATATATGCAAAAGAAATATAAATATTACCCTAAATCTTTTTAAATAGTCCAAGAGGGATAGAATCTGGAGTACAGTTTCAGCTGGCAACATGTTCTTGCAGAGCCTGAAAAACAGCTCGCAGCAGTCACATATCAGGATATGCCCTAGAATCAAGACTCTCTCAAAAGCCAACTCTGGTTGTGAGCAGCAGTATACAGTGAAAGGAGGTGGGGACAGGGGGTGGGGAGAATGTTTCAGTTCCTGTCTGAGAAGTGAAGAACTGAGTGTAAAAAAGGTTAAATAGGAAGAAATAACAAGTCAGGGGTGAGAGAATGAAAGGAAACAATAGAAATGGAGCTTGAAAGTGGAAAGCAAGGGGGGGAAATCAAAAGACTATATACAGCAAAGGAAAGGACTATATACAGCATAGACATTATGTACAATACAGATGGACATAAGATAGACATAGAGATGATCAGCACACACACCTATAGAAGTTCAATCATTAGGTTGCAGTTGTAAAACTGATGCAGGTGGAATAGGTCCAAACACTTCAAAAATATAAAAAAGGCAAGTCATATGGAAAAGTTTTCTAATTCCTAGGAAAATCACAATTGGGGAGGATAAACTTGGCTAAAACAACTTTATAGGTTAGACTGCACATAGAACATCCTCAAATCAATAATATTTCCTAAGTCTAGAATACTAAGTAATATGGTAATGAGCATTATAAAAAGGAGTATACACCATGGAGTATCATATAATTGGTCTTGAGCGTCAGGTTCCTTTCCTGAAGGCAAACTAAACTAAGAACAAAGGCATTATGATATGATAGTAAACAACCTTGAATTGAATAAAAGTCTCAGAGACATACTCATTGAGCACTGTGGCAAGAGTCTATATGGCATGCAGATGCCTTTTTCACAAATATCTGTGGACAGAAATAGTAGATTCTCTTATTAGGCATAATCAAATAGAAAGTTAATGGTTTAGAATATTTGTTCAGACATTATTATAATGATCACTATACTAGAAATCTAACATAACACTGTAATGAGAAACTAGGGCATCCAACCTATTTCTCTAAGGAACACTGTGAACAAAAACATTAAAATTTATTATAAATATAACAGTGTTAAAATTAAGACATTACAAGATTCTTATAGTGAGCAGAATTCTTATAGCAGAATTATATGTCTTCCAATCTTATTCTGCATCTGCTTCTGTGACTAAAAGTATTAGATCATTATAGACATCTATAAAAAGCAGGTAGTTGAACATCTGCTTAATTTAAACATCTCTAATTATTGCTGCAGGTCACTTTAAATTATAAAAAAAATAATATAAGCTGCTGGATATTTCACAGACTAAGTGGGGATTTCTGAAACTTAAATTTAAACCAAGGTTGTCTTGCTGCATTTTTATAATATGTCATAAAATTACCCTTTTGCATTTCACCATAATGGTTTTAAACAGAGTCTAAATTGTATACTTCAGGGTTGTTTCTAGAATCCATTGTGTACTATAACAATCCAAGGTTCTGTAGGGAAATCCTAATAGGTATGTAGTTTTTTCATCCACTTGATATCAAAGGAAAAAACCCTTCAGATATATTAAAAGCACAGGTGGTAGTTTCCAAATTTCTGTCCTTTATAAAAAATCTTGATGGATATTACAGTGACTACAAAATATCTATTATTGTCTCTTAATTTTTCTTTGAAAAATAACTTAAGACAATTTTGCAACATGCATTCATCTGTAGATGTTTAAGACAAAGATAAATGCATGAAAATCTCAAATGTCCAAGATTCTTTGTATCAGGTGAGGCATTGAACTGTGGACTTGAACTCACTAAGCTGCTTGTGTCTCTGCCAGCTTTCTCTGCAGCTTTTACGTCAATGAGATTATCATTATTTTCTTCTCTCTTTGTGTCTTTTCTGCCTATTAGTTTTGTTCATGTTTTCATGAAAATCATTTATCAGAAATAGAAGTAGTTCATGTCAATCTTGATGATTGAAACCTGCAATCTGGTCATTTAGATTCCTAATGTTTATCTTAAAGTCTTTTGGGTTGATGTGCCTGTGCTGTTCTGCCTATAATGCTTTCATAATTTTAACAAATTCTTCTGTTATTTGCTTTTATGTCCCAATGAATTTGACCTGTATATATTCTCCTTGGAATAGTTCTGGTTAAAATAAGCAGTCAAGAGGCCAGAGCAATGGTGCTAGTGGTAAGGCCTTGCAAGTGCTAGCCTAGGATGGACCTCGATTCATTCCCCTGGTGTCCCATATGGTTCCCCCAAGCCAGGAGCGATTTCAGAGCAAATAGCCAGGAGTAATCCCTGAGCATCAAACAGGTATGGCCAAAAAACAAACAAAAAAAGCAGTCAAATTTGGAATATTACACAGCTATTGTAATATTGAGTTCATGTAACAAGGTTTTCTTAAATTATGAAGTTCAGTGAAAGTCAGAGTAGCTCCCTCATCTACAGAATTAAGATTCTGGAACTGGTCATTTCCAATTTCTGTTGTCTCTGCTCAATGTGAGGTAATGTGAGTTAGTTTAATGTTCAGATTACCTGTTAAAATAGCAGTTGGTTTACTACTCTCATCCTCTCTAGTAGTCTGTGTTGGATTGGGGGCAGGAGCTGTCTTTGGTTTGGAGTGTTTCTTATCATGCAGTGTGTCCAAGTTTCATCCATTATAAGATAGCAGGACCCAGAATTTCTTGACAGTTTGTGATATGTGGAAATATAAGCATATCCTTTTCTTCAAATGAGTTTACCAGCAATCCTTTTATTATTAATTTTTGTCCAATAATTGCTTTTTGTACCTGTGCATCTTTTTGTTTGTTTGTTTGTTTGTGTTTTGGGAAACACCTAGTGACGTTCAGGGGTTATTCCTGGCTATTCACACATAAATACTCCTGTCTTTGGGATACAATATGGTATGCTGGGGTTCTAACTGAGGTCTGCCCTGGGTCAGCCGCATGCAAGGGAAACTGTGCTATCATTTTGGCCCCTGTGCGTCTTCTTTAAAGTGTCTTTCTGAAGCTGTGTAGGGCTCTCCTTGGAGTAAATTCAAGAAGTTTATTTAAAATAGTGTTAAGGATAAAAGGCCTGTCAGTGTTATGCCCATTTTTTTGCATTTTAGCATTTGAGTTGTGAAGGTTCTGTGAACTCTTTCAACTATTACCCATCCTTGAGGATTATAGAGGATGCTAGTGATGTTTTATTGGCCATTCTTTGCAAAATGATTGAGAAGTTTTACTGGTGCAGTCAGGCAATTGTCTGATTTTATGGAGTGGGAAATTTCCATAACATTTTAGCAAGAATGTACAAACAGCTTTAGTTCTTTCAGAAGTCATCTGAATTGCGTATTTAAAATGAAAATAAATGTCCACAGCCACATGAAGAAAGTGTTATTTGGAAATAAGTTAACAAGTGTAATATCCATTTGCCATAATTCATTTGTTTGCAAATTTCAAGCGTTGGCCCCAGCTACATATATTCTTTTATGCAAAGGTGGGCAAATGATAAAAATTTGTCTTGCCTCCACGGAATACGAAAATTCACGTCAAGACAACAGGTTTTTGTATGAAGTACTGCATGTTCTTCTGCATGAAAATTAAATATTGGCATGGTTAACAGTCAGAAGTTTCATATTCTTGAGCCACCTGTCCTGGGTGGTCAGAAAGAGATCTTATATGAATAATGAAAATTGGCTTGGAATGCTTTTGTAAAAGGTCTAGTAATTGGTGAAACAAATTTTGAACAACCTGGTTCTTTCAAGGGGCAGTAACAGTTGTCAAGAATAAGCTGAAATATATTCTATGTTACTTACTACATTGCATGATTCTTAAATATGGGAGATTTAGCAAATCGCACTTGTTGAGTGGACTGTAGTTTAAGACAGTGTTGAGGTTAGTGAAGGTCCAATGATACATCCATTTCTAACGATGATACATCAATATAAGCCACAGGGGCTTCAAGTATAGAAATTAATTTTTTACATTTGTTTTTTAAATATTTTTGTGACCAAAGTGAATTATGAATCTTTAACAGTAATAATTAAGGTACATAATGAAAATGAATCAGGGGCATTCCCACCATCAGCATTGTCCTCTCTCTACCCTTGTTCCAGTATGCATCCCATATATCCCTCCTTTGCCCCCCAGACTGCTGGTGTAACTGGTCCCCCAATATATAACTGGGACCAGTTGTATATTGGGTATTAAATCTGTTGTCATTGATTTGGGTTTAGTGTTTAAGTCTATCAATTTTTATTTCTACTCAATGTTCATATGATTGTTTGGTCTTGGTACCATTCATATTCTCCCCTTTCATTGATAAGGTAGAATAAGATGATTCAAATATTGTGGTTCTGTTTAAAAAAAGGAAAAAGAAAAAAACTGTGAAGAGTCCATCTAGAGGTAATAAATATCAATCTAAAAGAAGAAAGGGAAAAAAGAAGAACAAATAACAAAAACAAACAAAAATAAAACAAAAAATCAAAACCAACAACTGTAAAAAAAGCACAACAGCATCAAAAAGAAAAGGAAGGAGGACTGGTGTGGCAAGGTTTTGTCTTTCTTTTTTTCTTTTGTTTTGTTTTGTCTTGTTTTGCATAGGCACAGTAAGTATTGGAGAAATTAGAAAGGGAATTCCCTTGGCCTAACAGGGGTCCTCAACTTTTTAAACAAGGGCCCAGTTCACTGTTCCTCAGACCATTGGAGGGCAAGACTATAGTAAAAACAATAATTACGAACAAATTCCTAGGCACACTGCATACATCTTATTTTGATGTGAAGAAACAAAATGGGAACAAATGCAATATGTGGCCCGCTGGCCATAGTTTGAGGACCACTGGAAAAGATACAGGGTTTCTCTGCCCTTGAAGTATACTATCATGGTAACAACTATAGGCTCTGTACACACTCATTTTACACCCCAAGGTCTTCTTATGGTGCAAGAAAACTTTCTGCTCAATCGTGGATGATAAAATTAGGCCTCTGTAACTAGTAACTAGAGATCTTGGTATTTGCACAGGTCATAGGATAAAGCCTAGGATAAAATCTTTCTTTATGGTTCTAGAAGTTTTATTTCACCACTGTTATTGTAATCAGTCTTCTGTAATTAGTGGTCTTGATTTTTCCACAGATCCTAGGATAGATTCTTTCATTATGGTTCCAGAAATTTTGCTCAGTCACAGTTGTCAAAGTCAGACCTCTGGAATTAGTGATCTTGGTTAATGTACAAGTCATAGGCTGAAGCCTAAGCTAAGGTCTTTCATATTGGTCCCAGATAAGTTCTGCCCAGTTATGGTTGTCAAAGTCAGACTTTTGTAGTTAACGTTCTTGGTTTTTGCACAGATCAAAGGAGAATGTGTCTTGTGGTTTTATCTTACCATTAGGTGATGAGATAGGGCAACCTGCTCTTAGATCAAGTTGTTGCCGTTTCCTTGTCAGGACATCCTTGTCATCCTTGTCAGGATGTCATATCAAAACTGCCACAAGTTGGTGCCAGTGCAGTATTAGGAATTTCCCAGGGGGCGTTTAGTTCCTGTTGCTGTTGCAGGGAACTGTGTCGGTTCTATGTGTGGGATCTAGGGTTCAGGATTGAATGTTCACTCTCTGATCACATGGAGTCTAAGTTGGATTCACATGACAGTTGTAGAGGATGGGATGTGCCCCTGTATTATAAAGTGTATGGGTTCTTATCCATAGTAGATAAGAGCTTATTTCTATACATAAAATTTCCCCCTTTTTTACAGAACCTTTTCAGAAAGGAATGGTGCCATATTATATTGCTGGTACATTTGGGGGTTAAGAATGACAGGCTACAAAATCTCTGTGCCCTAGTTTTGACCTAGCTTTTATCCCAACAAGTTTTTTTTTTGTACGTTTTCATACCAAGCAAAACCAAAACAGGTAAAGTTAAAGATATATATATATATATATATATATATATATATATATATATATATATATATATATATGCATATATATAGATGACAATCTCTCTCTATAGATAGATATAGCTATAGATATGTAGATATACATACACATATATACATATATAGTAGAAGAAATTTATAAAATAAAATTTTAAAAAGTAATTAAAGAAAAGTGATGAAAGAGAGTTTACCTTACATTTGGGAATAAACAGACTAAAATGTATTGCCATAGAGGTATTAAACATATAAAATATATTAAGTCTTTTGATATATTCTTTTGGAGGGTGAAATCCAGAGCACATTTTCATCACACACCATGGTCTTGTTAAATTTGAGACATGGTTTGCAGCATTAAGGGATCAGATAGTATCCTTGAACTGGGGGTTTTTCTGGAGCTGAATCTGGTAGCATGCAACAGTTCACATTTGGGGAGAATTAAAAGAAGGGTCACAAAACATAAGACAATAGGAGACTTGGATGTACTGTAGTTTCTTGCAGGACTATAGGTGTGGGGCTGAGAGGGTGTCCTTTCTCTTTGGGAGCTGAGTGGTGGCTTATTGGGGCAGGAGGTCAGTCTTGGTACCTAATGAGTTAAGAACTGAAGGTAAGGAGGGTTAAATAAGGAGGAATATCATATAATTATCAGGGAATGAAAGGACAGAAGGGTTTCTGAATGAGGGGGGGATAAAGGATAATATATAAGAGGGGCTATATACACGTTAGGCATGGATTTTTTACAATTTAGGTTTGGCAATCAAAGAGGAGTCCACTGTTTACAAACTCATGCCTACATAAAGACAGAGTTTACTGATCTATTCTTAAGTTGTTGTTGAAGGCTTGGCCCTCATAGGAATGGTCTGAGCTCTTAAGAAATAACTGAATTAAGAAAAGAAAAATAAATTGGGGCTGGAGTGGTGGCATAGCAGTAGGGCGTTTTTCTTGCATATGGCTGACCTAGGACAGAGCACAGTTCAATCCCCCATAGTCCCATATGATGCCCTAAACCAGGAACAATTTCTGAGAGCATAGCCTGGACTAACCCCTAAGCGTCACCGGGTATGGTCCAAAAACAAACAATCAAAAAACAAAGAAAAGATAAATAATTAGCTAGATATAGATTACAAGAGAAGATAAAAGATAAATAAGTAAATACAGTAAAAATAAGTTAAAGATATTGGGCCAATGCTTTGGAGTTGGAAGGTTTTTCAGTTCCTAGGCACTTCATCATTGATGGGATGGACTTTGCTAGGTGAAGGATTCAGCATTAGAAAGTGGCTGGAGTATTTTAGGATAGCCATGGTTTTTGCATCTAGAGTGAAAAGCAATGTGGTAATGAGAACTAGAAGAGGTGGTTACCCATCTTATGCATTGAGGTTCCTTTCCTAAAGAAACATTGAAAGTGTGGGCTTTATTTAACATATATTGAATTGATGACGAAGATGATGAA
>PVKC010015399.1:0-21485 GCA_004027635.1 Crocidura indochinensis
CCTGCTCAATGTTTCTTACGAGGCTCTAGAATTCTTTGCTCACATCCTGCTTCTAATAGGACTGATGCCAGAAACAGGGAGGAATGAGTGAATGAATGACTGAATGAATATGGCTTCAGGAAAGAGGAGGCTCTGACCAAAGAGAGGGAGATTGCTTCAACCTAAGGGGAGACTGCCTTGGAGTCATGGAGATCCCTCCCAATGCACGAAAGACACAGGGTTCTTATTTGCAAGCTTTAAATGCCCTCCACAATTATTTGTTGAGTGTGAACAATAATACAGTGCCCGTATCTGAACGTGGTGGTGAGGGCTCCTTTGTCTGATTAAGAGCTGTCCGGAGTGATGGATGGGCTCCCGCCGGACAGCTGAAACCTCTCTCCTCCTGACAGGACGAATGATAGCCGAGCGGAAACTGACCCCACTGACACGCTCCTCTCAAAATCTCTCTGTTTCCCTGCGGCCCTGATGAAATAGCTGTCGCCCTGAAAGGGAGGGCTCCACTCGGGTGGGGGGACTGGTGGGGAAGGAACCTGTGACATCAGGGTTCCTCAACATCCAAACCACATAGACCCTAAGAAATTGGCTTCAGATGCATAGTGATCTAAGGAGCAACCCCAGTGTCACCTCTCACAGCTAGGCCAGGAGGAGCAAGGTGAGGTCTCAACCTGCCCTCATATGGGCACATACATGGGACATAGTTCACCTTTGGAATCCCAGAAATTGATCTCAGGGTAGTCTTTTCCCAGCCAACCTCATGCACAAGAAGGAGAGTGACCTAGCCAGGGCTTTGGAGTCTCAAAGATCTCTATCTCTGAGCAGCATAGCAAAGTTGGGGGATCAGGTGTACATAACTCTCTTCTTGGAGGTAGAGAAAGCAAGGATCAGGAGGTTAAGTGTTTTGCCCAGGGTGACCTGCAGATAAGGGGTACAGAACAGAACCATTTCAGAGTAGGAAGCAAATAGCATTCTCACAGGGACTATGGAGCAGGTTCAGTGAGGGGGCATCTTTAAAGAGCTCTGGGAAAGGCTGAGGAAACTGAGGTGGGAAGTGGAAGCCTCTGAGTGTTAGGGTTGAATTTCATCCCTAAATGATAAAATCAAACTCCTAATCCTGGCACCTAGAAAATGGCCTGATTTGGACATACCAGCATGCCGGTGTAATTAGTTAAGATGAGGTCAACCTGGAGGGGATGGACTCAGACCTGGGAAGCGCCATGGGATATGCCAGTGGATGATAGAAACTGGGTCAGACAGTTCAGGAATGCCACTTGGTGAAGCCACCGCCACCCATCCCATCAGAATATTCTACTATACCACCATCCCATCCAGATATTACCACCATCATCACCCCATCCAGAAAATTCCACCATCACATCCATACCCCCCTACTACCATCATCCCATCTAGACCCTCCCACTACCACCATTTATCCAGAAGATTCTACCACATCACCATCTCATCCAGATTCCACTACCACCATTTTATCTAGAAGAGTCCACCATCCATCAAGAAGATTTCACTACCACCATCCTATCCAGACCCCCACCAACCCATCTAGATCCCTCCACTACCACCATCCCATCCAGAAGATTCTACAACATCATCTCCCATCCAGACCCCACCACCATCATCATTCTGCCTAGACTCCAAGAAGCCTGGGAGAATGCATTTTTTGTTCATGTTTTGTATTTGACCTGACTCGTTGTTTTTTGGGTTTTCAGCCAACAACACAAACACACTGGGGCCAGCTACACTGGGTCCCCCAGGGCTTTGAGGATAGCGGAGGCCACAGTTTCCCAACTGTCAGAGTCCTGTCCATTCATTGCTCCTTGAAGTCCTTGAGTGGGGCAGCAGGCAAGATAGTGGATATAGCATCTTCAGAAGCCAGAATCTTTGGCTCTAAGAAGTGGGGTGAAGGGAAGGTTCTGGAGGATCCCTGAGACCTTCCTGAACAGGCTCAAGCCTATCCTGTGTCCCTCTTCACTTGGTTTCAGGACAGGATCTGAACAGGGAGGCAGAGTAAGCCCTGTACTTTAGGACCCTGTATTTACACAAGGAGGCACTAATGCATGGAGAAGCACAAGAGTATTGGTATGTTCAGAAAATAAATGAGTACTTATGAAGCCAAGAGTCCTGGGACCAGGGACACCAGCTTCAGTTCCCACACTTGATAACCAAGGACCCCATAGTAAATGGAGATGTTGCATCCTCGCTGAGAGATTTGAGGTGGCAGAAAGAGGCCAACAATCAAGATGAACAAGGAGACCAGGAGATGATTCAAAGAGCTAAAGATCTGGTTCTGCATGTGGGAACCTCATGTTCAATTCCCAGCACTGCATGGTCCCCTAAGCACAGAGCCAAGAATAGCTCCCAGCACCAAACAAAAGAGGAACGGCGCATGGTGGAATACAGACCGATTGCCTCAGACTGTGTCCTGGGTTGAAGAGAAAAATTCTGTCCCTGGGAGGGGAGGAATGATTGTGGACAGCACTCAGCCCTGAGCAGAAGAAGAGGAGCTGAGGACTGGGTGAGGGGATCTATATGGGGCTGTTAGATGGGCCAGGCCGCTTGACCCCTCAGGAAGCTGCAAAACACTGGTTTAAGTGAATTAGTCTTTCTAGTAGGTCCTTATTAATACTGATGAACCAATGGAAGAGACCCAGAGAAGTTCCTGAGACAGAAACGTGGGGACCCGGAAGCACCAGGACTGACAATGCCACTCACTCATAGGGCTTTCGGAATTTTGGATTTTGGGTTTTTTTTTTGTTTGTTTGTTTGTTGGGGGAGGCACTTCCAACTGTAGTCAGGGCTTCACTTGGCTTTTTACACTTGGCTTTTTACACTTGGCTCTGCATTCAGGGATCACTCCTGCAGGACTTGGGGTAGACCTTATAAGATGTCAGGGGCCAAAGCTGGGTCAGCTGCATGCAAGGCAACTGTCTCCCCACTGTACATATATCTCTCTGGTCCTCAAGGACCAGAGAAAGGATTTTAGGAGTCAAAGAGTGAGCGGTCCCCTAGACCCTGGCCTCACTGACCTTCTGCAATTGCCTGGGCTCATGCCAGTCCCATCTATCCCTGTGCCTTTTCCCCAGATAGGCACTTCCTTGCATCTCAGTACAAATCCCTAACACCATCAGTTTTCTGGGGAACCAGGCAGATGGGCTGTAGTGTGGGAGTAGGGGATGGGGGTGAGACTCCTGCCAGGTGTGTCAAGGTCAGGATAGGGGCCTGTTCCAACAGATGGGGAGAGGGCTCCCCAAGACCCATTCTTCCCCATGGGCATGACCCCAAGGCTCGTCCTCCTCCAACTCGGCTGGCTGGACAGGAGGCTGTAATCACGGACTGTCACTCACATGTTTCCCGGGAGAGGGCCCAGCTCGCTCTGCCACGGAAATGAAACTCCCGCTTCAGATGGCTCATTCTGCCTGTCAGGAAATTTCAAACTCCCAGTAATAATATCTGAAACTGGGGTGGCACAAAGCATCCAAGAGCTTTGTGGGAGGGAACCCGTGCAGGGAGAAACAACCACCCATGACCATGGCTGGCGAAACCCCAGTTCAGGAGGCCTAGGGGACTGGCTCTGGCTCACCGAGTTGGGGGGCTGGGAGGCAGAGAGAGATGGGGAAAGCCATGAGCATGGCTTTCTCTGGATTCTTGGTGTCCAGCTGAAGATTTCCTGGAAGGGAAGGTCTTCAGCCATAAATCATAGTAACGTTTGTTATCAGTCCCTGTGCCAGAAGCTAAAACTCTCTAGCGGCCACTTAATCCTTGCCATGACCGCCAGTAAGTAGCCGTAAGGATTACCCTCACATCTTAGAAGGGAAAAACCAAGACTGGAGAGTCTGTTTGAGGATCCACTGCTGGCACCAGGCATCCCTGAAGGCAGAGCCCTCTGCTCTCCACCCGCTCTCAGCACTGTCTCTGGAGAGCTCATCCGTTTGTGGGCAAGCTGCTCACTTTCCCTTTCCTTCTGCCAGGAAATGCAGAAGCAGGGCTGGCTTTGGAAGCGTCTCACCAAGGACATCCCCTTCTTCACAAACAACTGTCCAAGAGCCCTGGCAGTGTCAACCATGAGCGCAGGGCCCAGGGGGAAGAATGTCCTTGCATCTGTCCCAAGATGAGGCCTGTAACAGACTGGCAGCAGGGAAGGGACTATGGGCCCAGGGTGAGCTTCAGACAGCTGTTCTGGGTACCCTTTGCTCTCTGGAGCCCCTGTGTCCTCCACCCTTGGGTCTTAGCCCAATGTCCCAGATGTAGCAGAATCAGGCCTATAAATGACTCAGAATAGGACAGCAGCCCCTAAGGCAGAGGTGACCCAGAGACACTTAGACTACGAGCTGCCACCCAAACCCCCTTCCTCGCAGCATTGTGCCAACTCCCCCTCCTCACTGAGAGTCCCTTCTAGTAGTTTCCCAGCTCCACCCTGGAATCAGCAGCTTAGCGTTTCCCGTGGGGTGAATTGCTTCTGCCTGGGATGCTCCAAGAGAAGGGAAAAGGAGAGCAGAGGCAGGGCTGAGGGCCAGGCCATCCTGGCTGGCCTTGGTTAGTGTCTGCGCGTGAAAAGACCTAATCCAACTCACTGCTGTGTAGCTAGCTAGTTATGGTGGGGTCACCACTAGGAGTTGCTAGTATGGAGAAGAGATGAAGAGCCCAGGTTAGGGTGGAGCCCACCACACCTCTGGAGAGCAAGTGAAGCGGCAGTGAGGTGTCAGGTGAAGAAACACTAGTCCACGACTCCCTCTCTGTCCTTTGTCAGTCTGTAGCCTCTTACTGCCGTATGTAGGAAGATTAGAGGGACTGAAGTTGGATATTGCCCACCTCACCAGGCCTTTCCTAAAGCCCAGGAGGTTAGGACATGGTGACGTTTCCCTGGAGAGTATTATCAGGAACTGCAGGTGCAAAAGAATGTCTTTATTTGGGACTCACTTGTGAACTCAGTGGGTTAGCCATGTGCAAGGAAAGTGCCTTAAACCCTGTTCCATCTCTCTGGCCTCCATAATAATCTTTTTGTTGTTGTTGTTGTTGTTTTTGTTTTTGGGCCACACCCAGCCGTGCTCAGGGGTTACTCCTGGCTGTCTGCTCAGAAATAGCTCCTGGCAGGCACGGGGGACCATATGGGGCACCGGGATTCGAATCAACCACCTTTGGTCCTGGATCAGCTGTTTGCAAGGCAAATGCCACTGTGCTATCTCTCCGGGCCCCTTCCATAATAATCTTTAAAGGGTTCTCTCTCTCCCTCTTTATGCTTTCTGGGTCACACCCAGCAGCGCTCAGAGGTTACTCCTGGCTATGTGCTCAAAAATCACTCCTGGCAAGCTCGGAGGATCATATGAGATGTCAGAGATTGAACCACTGTCTGTCCTGGATAAGCTTCATGCAAGACAAATGCCCTACCACTGTGCTATTTCTCCTGTCCTTTTCCCTCTCTTGACCAAAAGGATGAGAGGATCTTCCTCTAGTTTTTCTTTATGAACTTGGGAGAGCTCCTTAAGGTAAGATTCATGAAAATATGTGTGTGTGTGTGTGTGTGTGTGTGTGTGTGTGTGAGAGAGAGAGAGAGAGAGAGAGAGAGAGAGAGAGAGAGAGAGAGATACTCCAGACTTCTGCTTTTTCTCATCCCCAGAAGAAATGAAGGAACAAACTCCATTGTCCATCACCCTCCCATCCCCACCCAGGGCCAGAGAAATTTGACTGCACAGCTGGGGGAGGGATGACTTGTCCAGCTCCCCCTCTCATTTGTTCCCCCTGGGGGCAGCTCCATCTGCACTGGGGTGAAGGGTTAAGCAAGCCGTTCCCCACCCCCATTGCGACTCCCTCTCTACAGGGTCCATTACCAGAAACCAGGCTGAAACGGTTTGTGAGTCTGGCTCCTTCTGCTATCCCCATTGAAGTGCAGAATGCCCGGGGCTCGCTGCCCTCCTGCTCAGACCCATTTGTCGTGGGAATTGATACAAAATAAAAATTTTTCCTAGGCTGACTGAAGGTTTGATGGCTTCTGTCTGAGGCAGAAAGGAGCAGTCTCTTGTATGTCCTCTTCCATCCCCCTCCGCCTGCTTGGACCTGAGGAAGTGTGGGCTCTTTGTCTCCAAACAAAAGCCCTCCCAGGGGGGACAGAAGCTGCTGGGAGGGCTAGGAAGGGTCTCATCCACAGGAAAGCAGGGTCTGCTGAGTGACACCAGCTGGGGGAGGTGAGAAAGGGGGTAGCTTTGTTCCCTAGTGAGTGGAAACTATCCACCACTAGGGCTGGGAATAGAGTAGGGAGCCCTAGGACAAAGGGTCCCCTCTGTCCCCTCCCATCAAGATTGCCTTGACCTAGGAATGGATCATGGCCCCTGAGCACTGTCCTCTGGACCTCTGACTCCTAAAGAACTTATCTCAGAGCCCCTGGGGAGTCCCAGGAGAAGGGGTTCACCCCAGAGCAATTGGCAGAGCTGGACACCATACACCTCAAAGTCAGGAGAGAAATAAGTTTCAGCCTCTGTCTTTGGCAGCTAGACAATGCAAGATAGTACAAGGGTTAAAGTGCTTGTCTTACACACAGCTGAACTTGGTTCAATCCTTTGTAGTGCTTCCCTGAGCACTACTAGGAGTAGTAACCTTTGAGCACTGCCAGGTATGAGCCAAAAATCTAAAATAATAATTTAAAGAAGTGAGAAAAAGGACATGGCCTTTGGGTCTAGGCAAGCGGCCAGAACAACCTTGGTTTTCAGCAGGAACGGAGGTTGTGCCAGTCCATCCCTGCCCACACAGTTGGCCCTCACATCCTGCCTAGGTTCCAATTTCTCACATGTCCAACCTCCACCGGGCTCTGCTGAGGGAGAGGGAAGCAGAACAGATGGAGGGGAGGCGACAGCTAGACGAGCAAGCAGGCTTGACGACACTAGGCACACCAGGACACATCCCCAACCCAGCAGTGTGTACTAGAGGAAGAAGACTCGAGAAAAACATCTTGAAGTCCCTGGCTCCTAGACAGACCCTGGGCTTCACAGCTTCCTATTGTGAACAAAATCGAGAGGCCCCGAAGAACCTAGAGACCCAGATACTGTCCCCAAAACCCTCAGGGACACTCTGAACTGAGCACCCCACTCTGGATGCTGCAAAAACAAGCCGGAGGAGGAGGGGAGCCAAGAATCTCATCCTCCCCAGGACAGGGGAGCCAAAGGCTGCCTTCTTCCACGGGGCTCTGGACTCTTACAGGACTCAACCCTGAGGAGGCCCAGACACAGCTAAGCCCAGGTATGAGCCAGAAAGCAGATGGTCCTGGCAGGTTTCCTGTAGGAGAGTTTGGGCTAGAGTGCCTGCCTGGCAGGCAGCAACCCCAGGTTTGGCTGCATGGTCCTCCAAGCACAGTCACCCCTAACACTGATGGGTGTGATTCCAGATCCAAAATCATTCAAGGGAGTAGATAGGGCATGTGCCTTGCACACAGCCAACCAGGGTTTGATCCCCCAGCACTACATATAATCCCCAGAAACCATTAGTAGTAATTCCTGAGTGCAGAGCCAGTAGTAAGCCCAGAGCATCACTGACCCAAAACAAAACACAAATTCAAAGGAATGTTGTTTTTTTTTAAATATAGGAAGTGGGATGAGCTAACATAATCCAGGGTTATTTGAATGAAAGAATATTCAGAAAGCCCCATTCAACATCTTTTATTTTTCAGGGTTGATGAGGATGGAGCTATACTTAGTGGTATTCAGTCCTTACTCTGCACTCAAGAATCACACCTGATGGGGTTCAAGGGAGCATATATGGTGGTGAAGATTGAACCTAGGTCTGCCACATGCATCTCAAGCTCCCTATCCTCTGTATTAGTTCGATAGCCCTGACCCACTCAAAACCTTGACCTGGTCTGAGGAAGTGAATAACTTGCCTGGATGCAAGTTCTGCCTGGGAGCCTGTTTCCACAACTGTAGGACCTTATCATCACAGCAGCCCACACTTCTCAGAGCTGAAGTCTTCTAAAGAGATATAGTTCCATCTGTTCCATATGTCCTGTCAGCAAGGTAGAGTCCCTGGCAGCATAGGGTATGACAATCCCAGTTCTGCTCTGACCAAAGCCCATATAAGGGACTGGAAGTCAGAGAGAAACCAGAATCTTCAAACTCCTTGGACAGTGGCTTGGGATAGAGATTGGGGCCAGGCAGAGGGAGGGGAGCTTGCTGGTCCCTGTCCTTCATTTCCAAGCACAGGCAAAGGGGGCTTATGTTCTTCCTGCACTCCTAAAGGATACTCTTATTCCTTCTCTCCACACCCTTCCCAAATCCCCTTTCCTTCATGAGAAATATTAAGAGGATGATAAGGCAGCAGAACCAGACTCCAAGATATGAGGCCCCCATGAAATAGGATATCTATGTCCTGGGTATGTGACCCCAGAAAAGCTCTGTAGTCTTTGAATGTGCAGTTGCTCCTTCCGTTCAACTCACTGGCTTCTCGAAGGGGAGGGCAGAACACACACTTCCTGTGTGATGTTCTGGGTTTCATTCCCCACACCAGAATATCACATACACACACACACACACACACACACAAATACACACACACACACACACACACACGACTTTACACCACACAGAGGAATCTTGGAGTTGCCTGAATGGCTCTGTAGTGGTGAGCTAGGCTTAACCTTGACCAAAGCCACTGGTACCTCTACTGTCATTGCCATGTCAGCTGGGTGCTGGTTGGTTTAGGGTGGTTTTGACTGGTTAGCACAGCTCTGCTTCATGTAGGTTGTCTCTAGGAGGTCAGCCCAGGTCTGTTCTTGTGACAGCATTGAAGTCTATGGATGGGGAAAATACATGCTTTTTCAGCATCTTCTTCCAATTTGCTGCTGTCCTCTTGGTCAAAAAAATCACCTGACCCTCAGAGCCCAGAGTTAGAAGGATGAAGGTCTGCAGAGTTACAAGGAGAGCAAGGTTGCTGAAGGAATCCATCTACCAAACCCTCTGAAGCTCAGTTTTCTCTTAGTTTAATTAAAGTAAAAGTCACAGAACCTTGAAAGCAACTGTCTGGAATTGAACAATTCACTGGCATTTAGTACATTTACAAAGTAGCACAACCATCAACTCTATCCAGTTTTCAGAACATTTTAGTCACCCCGAATAAAACCCCACATCCATTAAGGAGCTACTCCCCATCCACCCCCACTCCAGCCCCTGGCAACCACTAATCTGCTTTCTGTCTCCATGGATTTTCCTATTGTGAACAGTTCATATAAATGGAATATGTGACCTTTCGTATCTGGCTTCTTTGATTTATAATGTTGCTGAGGTTGATCCATATTGTAGCAGGTATGAGCACTCTTTTCCTTTTGAGTGGGAAGGGAGCTCTGGGGCCACTCCCAGCAATGTTTGGTCAATCTGATCAAAGAGTTCAATGCCCAGGCTCTGTAAAGTAATGATGTTTGAGCCTGATGGTGCTAGAAAACTAACGAGGACAACTTCAGTGGTGCTTGGGGACCTCTTCGGCTATACCCAGTAATGTTCAGGGTTCAATGTGGTGCTGAACTCACACTCAGATCCCAAACGTATGCCTCTGACTTTTAAACTATCTCCCTAACCCCAATGGCTGAATAATAGTATGCATAGACCATACTTCGTTCTTCACCCACCAACCCACATCCATCCATTCATCCACCCACCCATTGGTCCATTCATTGAGAAGAGTGCTGCTGAACCTCTCACATCAAGTTTTATCCAGATAACAATGTGTACCTGTTTTCAACTCCTTTGGGCAGACTTCTGAAAGAATGAATGGAATTCCTAGGCGATTTAACAATTCTGTGTTTACTTTCTGAGAATCACAGTTGCCCTTTATTTTTTTAAGGGAGGTAATGAAATTATTTTGCAGGGATGCTGGGGGGTAAGAGACGGTGCACATAAAGAGTTTCACACTGACTACAACCTCAATAAATGGTTTCTGTGACTATTCCTTTGTTTCTTCCTTCAATAACAATTTATTGAGCCCAGGATCAAGAATTATGTGAGGGGCTGGATAGATATACAGATACAGGGATATAAAATATCTATAAAACACATGTCTATATTTTTATAGACATATAAATTTATCCCCAGGGCCCCTTTCAGTTCCGGCTCACCATGGTTCCACCCTTGCTTCTTGCCTGGTGTGTCCTTCACAAATAGAAGACAAAAGCCTTTCCCTGCCTCTCTCACTGCCCTGAATCTCCAGAGGCTGCTGGTTTTCCCACTCCCCACCTGGAGCTGTTCAGACCACCTATTTCAGACCTGTCGGCTCTTATAAATGTAGCCACACACCCGCAAAGTGAGATAAAATGGCAATGTGATTAGTGTGTGTGTGTGAGTGTGAATGCTTATGTGTTCCTGTCTCATCCCTTTTGTAAAGATTAATACATCAGAGCAAGCACTTACGAAAGGAAGAATAAAAAAAAAAAAAACAAAAAAACAACCACCGGGTCCAATTCTCCAGACATTCAATAACCAAATGTCACCCACATGGTAAGCAATAAAATAAAAATATATGTTTAGTAGAGGCAATATAAATATGATGTATATTTTGAAGTTGGATAACAGAACTGTAGCATAAAAATAATACCCGGCAGCAAATTCAGGAAAGTAGACCTTTTTCAAACATGCTGTTCCTTTGGGCTGCCATTCCTAAAATATCGCAGTGAGCAGAGCCGTGAAGCAGAGGTTGGTTTAAATCTGACAGGAGCAACTCTGGTAATGAGGGCATGGAAACTCTGCCAGTTTTCGGATTCTGAGGCAGCATCTTCTCCTGCCACCCACCCAACTCCCGGAAACCTCGCCCCACCTTGCCAGCTCTATCCCCTTCCATTCCCAATCATCTCTTACTTTTCAAAACTTCCCTGCATGCATGCATATGCTTTTCCATTTGACCCACCTTCTCAATATACCTGGGGAGGACAGAGATCTTTACTATGGCTGTTTTGTGGATGAGAAGATGGAAACCATAAAAGTTAGGTTAAAGCCAGCAAGTGAAAACCTCTTCCCTGGCCTTCTATCCCAGGATAAAATACACTCATCCTAGAAAAGACCATATCCCACTCACAAGTGCTTACCCTAAAATCCTTTATCACACCTTCCCACCAGGAGCCAGAGAGATAATTTAGGGATTAAGGGACATGAGCTGACCTGGTTCAATCCCCAGCATCACATGATCCCCAGAGCAGTATTGGGTGTAGCTTTAGGGCCTTCTTTCCCAGTAATGCCAGAAATGGTGAGAGGCTCATGGGACCCCTGAGCATCACTTGGGAGACGAAAGTTTACCAGGGATAAACCTTCCCTTAAACCTGACACTTCTTTATGAGCTAGTACAAATGTGGGTTCCTAGTTACCATTAGTTTAGGGAATGCAACTCCAGGTTTTGTAAATACAACTTCAGGTTTTGCATCAGGCAAACAAATATTATTAGTTAAATTTGTGAGTATATATAAAAAATATTCATTGAAGTATAGCAGCAACAGAGGAACATTTCCTAAAACACATTTTTTTTGCAGCTCTCAGTACTGCACTTCTATCCATAAACAGAAGCCCAACATTTCAGTAATTTGTCGAAATTACTTCAAAGTCTCCAAACAAGAGCTACACGATGGGAATGTATATCATTGATGCAGTGAGAAAAATAAACAGCTGTATCTTTAGACAAGTTCCTTGGCCTATCTGGGTCCTCATTTTTCTATAACAAAACAAGTAGAACATGAGGATCTAGCTACTTTCTAGTTTTAAAATTCTTTCATTTTTCTCTCTAGAACCTGGTGTGCTCAATGCCCCACAAGGCGCTGGTGTGAGGGGGTCAGTAAAGGGTTCTCTGATAATTCCAAATATGTCTATGCAGGGGATGCAATTCTGTCTTAGAAACAAGACTTGAGTCCTGCTGCTAGTTCAGCCACTAATTCACAATCTAACCTTGAGTTTCTCCTCTGTTGCATGAAGTTGGGGGGCTCAACCTCATTGGAATAGATGGGGTGGGAGGGTGGAGAATAAATGAATAAATTTTACACCAGGTGCTTGTGTGGGAAATAGTACCTGCTTTCAGCCTGGGAGGAAAAGGCCTGGGTCTGATTAGCAATGTTGCCCTAATAGCAGGAGGCCATGTGGGGAGTCTGTATCCCTGGAGTTGTTGTTTTAGTGGTAAATGGTCTCTTCAAGTTGACATTTGTCCTCTGTCAGCAGCACGCAGAAAACTGGGAGATCCCAAGTCCCCCTAGCCCAAGAAGCAGAACTTAGCTTGTTCAACTATTTTTCATGTGTGTGTGTATATGTGTGTGTTTTTCCATGGCTTGGGTTTGAATAATCTGTCCCCTGATACTACTGTATTTCAGAAATTGCTACCTAAGGCAAATTCTCCACTTTTAAACTCATTTCCTGAGTCGGTCTTTTTAAACCCCACATTAAATATTGATCTGCCCTGGAGAGATTTAATTTATTTAGTAGAGACAGGTTTGACGCCCCCAGAACTGTCAAACCCAGAAATGGGGCCATGCCCTTCCTAAAGCAATAACCATCCAGGATGGTGACAGACGAGCCAAGGGCACTGGAACCAGCTTCCTGTCGCTCTCCCGCATGGTTCATGCCTGTCTTCCCGGCCTCCTCTTCTCTACACAACCCGAGCGTCTTTGAGAACTTTTTCTATGAGAATGTGCAGCTACAAGTCAAGTGACTAATCTGGGCTGACAGACCCAGGCCACATCCACCCCCCTCCATAGCCTACCTCAAGCTCTGAGGTGCCACGAGGCAGAAAACCTGCTGCTTGCTCACCTCCTCCTTCTGGGGTGCTCACTCCTGAGCTCTGACCTCCAGACTCTTGACACTGTAGAGTCTCTGTGTCAAGCCCTGATTTGGACTCAAGGAGAAGCCATGCACACTTGGACTTGGGTTTTGAAGCTCTGTCTCAGACAGTTTAGACTTACCAACTTTTCTAAGTGACCTTCTGTGGGCTGTCCCCTCACAGAACCCTCATCTATGTTACTGGTGAGGAGACATACTAGTCAGGTCGACCTGAGATGGGAGACCTGAGCCTCTGCCCCTCAGCAAAACTTCCAACCTGGCCTCCCCCTGGAATTGACCTCCCCTGTTTTCCATACCCAGGAGTCCTTGTTCCACCCTTTGCACTTGAGCCCGTATTCCTTCTCTCTGTGATCTAGGCCGGCTTGGTATACATGCCCCTTTTGAGTTTCTGGAAACCTAGATTTGGAACTCTACACAAGAATTTCTGTGATGGGGACTATCCTTGCCTTAGGAAACCAAACCATCATGAACATCTCAGTTCTCCTGTCCTTCCTGCACTTCCTTTTAATGTTCCTGTAATCCTACCAGGTGGTCAGTGTCATGATACCATTGGGAGTTAAGGGGAGATTGCGGTTCTGAGACTGTAACCATTAGCCGCAAGAGGCTAATTAAAAAAAATGGAAAATTCTGATCCTTAGTCCCACTGGCCATGTTTCAAGTGTTCAAGAATCACCTGTCTAGTAACCAGGTCAGTGAAAGAGTAGAATCCACAGACACCTGTCCTCAAAAAAAGTTCTAAGGCTGCGGCGAGGTGATAAAATCAGAGTTGGTCTGGAAACCAGGCTGGTGTGCCTGGCAGCTCCCAAAGGCTGATTGACTGGCTCGTGCTGTGGTTGAAAAGAATTCAGAAGGGAGAGATGAGGGGAGTGGTGTGGGTGAACCAAGGAGATCTTATCAGAAGAGCTTTCTGAAGGGCAGCCAGGACATGAGATTTGGAACCACCCAGAGTTCTGGGACAGCCATGACGGCTGCCTTCTGCCCATCAGAGGGGCTCTCCTCTCAGGAGCAAGATCCCCTGGAGTCCTTCTAACAGTGCTTCTTCTAGGAGATGCTCAAGCTAAAACTGGGCACAGTGTGTTTATCACACATACTGCTAAACCCCAGAGACTGATGGCAGTTGGAAGAGACCCTCCAGGTCATTGAGGACAGAATTTGATGCCTGACTCACTGTTTGGATTCCATTTGTCATTTATCATGTGGTAATTAAGTACAAAAATGCATAGCCTATATGCATAAAGTATATCTAATTCATATACATCTGAAATCAAGTCTAGTTCACATGGCTGCAGAATATCCCAACCCTAAAATCCATCTCAAATAATCCCAGCCTTGATTTGCATCTTTCAATAATAATAGGGATTTAAAGTATCAGTTGTAGCGTTTCTTTTTTCCACTGTGTATTGAGACTTACACTCTATTTCTGAAACAGATTTATTGGGGGATTGGGGAGATAGCCCAATGCACGTGCCTTGCATAAGCGAGGTGCTGAGTTCTGTCTTCAGCACTGTTATGATTCCACCTCATTTGACCTCAGCTGTGGGTCCAGTACCATCAGGTATGAGCACTTAACTAGCAGGACCCACTTTGCCTTACTGAGCATCACTAAGAGTGGCCTCCAGGCTCCTGGACTCCTGAGCTGGAAAGACCGTCTAAAGCACAGTTTTACTGATACAAGTTATGTACCTTACAATTAACTGCACATAACATGAAATCACTTTGTCACTTAAAAAAGAAACTTCCTATCCAACTGCATATATCCATGGTTCTCAGTCCCAAACTACTCATCTTCTTTCTGTCTCTTAGCTGTGCCTATGCCAGACATCACATATAAATGCTAAGAGACAACCTAGAGCCTCTTGCTACTGGCTCCTTTCACTGAGTGTATAGTGTCACCTGAATTCATATTTTTTTCTGTTGCTAAACTATATTCCTTTGTATGAATAAGCCACTTTGGGGTATTTATCTATCCACTCGTGGATGTTTGAATTGTTTTCACTGTGGGGATATTATGAGCAAAGTTTTGGACGTTCATGTGTATTTTGTGGACACACATGTCCCTTTTTGGTATCTACCTAGAAAATGATAACTCAGTGTCCAATGTGCTGACCCACTTTTCCAGGAAAACCACCTACATTTACAACTGGTAAATGTCAGGAAAGATGCTTAGGGCTACTACTCTTAGATCTCTGAAACTGCTCGGTGAGTTGGATCAGATCTGGAGGCAAAGTCCCCTTGGGGAATGAGCCATTCACAGACCTACATCCTTGCTTCCCACCAGACATGTCACCCTCTGAGATCTCTTCTTCCAGGCTCTGGGCATCAGGAAAGCAGCATGGAGCAGTTGGATGCTAGGATCAGACCATGCCAGCCCTGAGTCAACTGTCCTGCACTGCAGACTTCCTGCTGCTCATTCAAGCAGACTTGGGGATATGGTAAACTTTGTTGGCTGCCAAGAGTTTTTCTAAATTCCATCAGCCCCACAGGTGGGGGAGAACTCACACCTACCTCCGCCTGGCAGCTTGTAGGAAGCCTCTGAAAACTGGGGCTATTGACAGTGAGAACCCCATCTGTTATTTTGTCTTCTATTTGTTTGAGAATTCCCAAGTGAGCAGTTGGGCTGCGTGGTGATATTGCCCATGAACAGGAGTGAAGTTGGAGAGAGGAGCCCCATCTTGCAAAGCTGCCCAGAGCTGAATCTCCCTGGCAAGTCCTCTCTTGGAGTGTCCTCTGACCTCCAGGATGAGGGGTTCGTCTGTGAGGTATGGCCAGATCAGGAATCCCAACTGTCCCCCAATGAAGTCACTCAGAACAGGCCTCATTCTCAAGTCTCCTTGCCAAGACCCATAGAGGAAGAGAAACAGGTATAGGGTCAACCCTTCCATGTGGAAGGGAAAGGAAAGCAAAGACAGATAACATGGCAGAGATGCCCACTCTGTCTTGCTTCCTGTCCTGACCTCCAGAATCTCCTCAGATCTTTCTATACTTCTTGTCCAATGCACAGCAATGCTTACCAGTTAGTGATAGACTCAGGGGTTCAGGAAGAGGAGGCTGAAACCAGAAGAGTTCCATGAAGCTGGGACCCACTGTCCCTGATTTGAGGACTCCTGGGGACAGGGTGCTATGTGCTGCTGTGATATCAAGGACTGGGGGGAATCATTCCAGCATCTTTGAGTCATCAAAGTCTCTGACTTCTGACAGTGAATATGAGGTGTTTGGACAGGCAGGGCAGTAAATGGAGGCAATGGATTTGCATGCACAGAGGGAAGTGTTACTTCACCCTGTCCATCTCCCCAGTTCCCAGAACCATGCTTCCTGTAGAAGCAAGGGTTGAGAGAGGCAGCCAGCTCCCTGCTGTGCACTCTTCCTATGCCTCCAGGAGCAACCATTAGCTAGGATGAGGGTTGGAGGCACCATCTTTACTTACCCCCTAGATTTGGTTCCATTTCCTTTAACTGGGACACACAGAGAAAAGGAGGCTGCAAGACCTCCACCCCCTTTCTTTCTTGCCTTGGAAGTTAGCTATTAGTGGAAGAATTTGGAACTTCTGTGAGCCAGTGTGGGTTGGGCAGAGGATCTTGGAGACTGGGGTCTGGAGCTCTGGCAGGGCTGAACTGGCCATATCAACAACCTTGGCTGCCTGTTCAGGAAAGACATTTCTTTGGAAAAGTGCCCAGACTTCCCATGGTTTACACTGAAAGCTCTCACTAGGAGAAGAGGAAGCAGGGGAAGAAAAAAAAAAACCAAACACTCAAGAACCCTAGGCTTTCTCCATCTCTACAGAGAATACCTATCCAACTCCAACTGAACAGAGATGTTCCTGAGCTTTCTGAGGCAGAAAAAGCTCCCAGCTTCCTGCCTAACCCCCTCCAGTGATTCGTCAAAGTTCCTTTCTCTGGGATTCTGGAGTCATTCTGTGACTCCAAGGCATGGCCCTTCATTCTCTTCATTTATGCAGCTTCGAGGTCTGCCACAGAGAAGACTCGCAGAATCTAGTGGGTTATAGGGAAGAGAAGGGGGACAGTGAGCACACCATGGCAGACCTTAGTGACAGGTCACACAGAGAGAGCCCCAGGTCAACACCCAGTATCAGGTGAGGTCCAAGGCCCTGAGGTAACAACTAAAGCTCTCTTAGCAGCATGGCTGCAAGATTCTCTTCCAAGAGTTAGCAAGGAACTAAACTTTATTTTTGAAATGTCAAGGCTCCATTGCTGAGCATTTATCACAGGCAGCCGTACCTTTTCCATCAGAGCTGGCTCTTAATCCAGTGCTTTCTACATAGGAGAAGCCAATTTGCTCTGTTTAGGGCCATTTTTGAAAGTGTGATAAAACCCTGGAATTACTCCTGGTGGTACTCAGGGGACCATATCAGATGATGGGGATTAAACCAAGGTCTGCCACATGCAAAACAAATGCCCTACTTGCTGTACTATGTCTCTGACTCTGGGGCACTAATTTTAACTCTTGTCTGATAACTGTCTTATGAAGTTCTCCTCCTAAACATATGCAGGTGCATATACAAGGGCCAGAGGTGTGAGAACTTGCCTCTAACCTCAGTATTCCCCTACTCTGGTTTGTATCCATGTTGTTTAAATAAACACAAGAGCAACTACTCAGCAGTTACCATCAAAGCATCTAAAAGTACTCATTAAAAGGAGGATGAGGGGCAGGAGAGATAGCATGGAGGTAAGGCATTTGCCTTGCATGCAAAAGGATGGTTGTTCAAATCCCAGCATCCCATATGGTCCCCCGAGCCTGCCAGGAGCTATTTCTGAACATAGAGCCAGGAGTAACCCCTGAGCGCTGCTGGGTGTGACCCAAAACCCAAAATAAATAATAATAATAATAATAATAATAAAAGGAGGATGAGAGGAAACAAAATGAGGGACATTGGTAGTGGGAAATGTGCACTAGTGAAGGGTGTTGTACATTATATGACTGAAAGTCAATCATGATCAACTTTGTAACTGTGAGAAAAAAAAATACCAGCTGTATTAGGAAAGCCTCGTATTCATGTTATTTAAATAAAGTGATAAAATGGGGAAAAAGAAAAGATTAGAGCCTCTGAAGTTAGACCTGCTAAATTTAAGTTTCAACTCTACTGTTTATCAGCTGTGTGACTTTGGGCAAGTTGACTAGCCTTTCTGATCTTTAGTGCCCTCCAAGTCTCAGGGAAGACTCTAACAACACCTGCCTTCAAGGGGCCAAGTGATGCCCAGAATGTAGCTCCTTCTTGGTTCGTATATTTATAGTTACAAGCCAGTCATGGTAATAATAGCCTGGCTAGTATTACTGGTCCTGTCATTGCTTCAACAAAACCCTCCCAGAAGAAGCTATCCAATTAGGGCAGGGATGGAACCCTTCAGAATCGATAACTGAGGGTGGAGATTTTGACTAACAGGAAGTCAGGGAGTTCTTTTGTAAAGGTCAGCTCAGAAGAGGCAGATGTCCATGTCTTGTGTGGAGAAGCTGTGAAGCGCTGATGTATTTGGGCTGAACTAAATAGAACAGCAGACTATGGGCCAACGAAGTTGCCGGTCGGGCCTCTTGGGCTCTAGGATGCTCGATTCTAAAGATAAGGAAAGGAGCAGGGCAAGAAAGAGGCTGTGGGGGTGGAGAGAGCAGAAAGGCTCATGGCAACAAAAATGAGCACAGGAGCACTGGTGTTCCTCAGAGTCACCAAGAGAACAATCTCACTGTGCCACAATGGTTGGACAATAACTGGATGTGAGGGTCCCAGGCAGGAAGGACACAAGATGAGGACTTGAGCTATACTACCCAGCACTGAATGACTGGAGAAAGGACCTGCCTTGTGGAAGTGAGCAATATCCAATCAGGTATACTTTCCCAATAAAGGGCTAGACACTGGGGTATTCACAGCATCCGAAGGCAGATGAGAGATTCTGCTCCACCACCTTAGAGCCAACCTTCTTAAACAAAAGGCTTTAAAAGGGGATCATGACTGGCACTCAGTGGCAGACAACCAGCTCAGGTGTGTGAAGCCCCGAGTTCCTCCACATTATCACTTATACAGTAATGCCTCCCACCATCTATGTGTCTCTGGAGGCGGTCACCCCTGAAGTGTGTTGCATTTATAAGGGTCTTTCCAACAGGCCTCCAAACAGCTGAGGCTGTCTGATTGGCCAGGCCAAACCAAACAGAGAGGGCCTGAGGGGTGCGAAGGCTGGAGAGAGTACCGAGATATACCCAGCCAGGAGCTAGAGCAGATACAAGAACCAGAAAAGGGAGGAAGGGCACCACCAAGCAAATCATAGGTGCCTGGCACAAGGACAGGCTGGTGTGTGCTGGATAAGACGGAGGAAGCAAACCTGGAGTCTGGAGTCATTCAGAGAAAAGTTAAGTTCCTTCAATCAGTAGTGAAAACAAAACATGTCCTGCTTTGGAACAATATCATCACCCAGAACAGAGAACTAATTGGTCAGCAGAAAAGGGAAGGTAGAGGTGTCTGAATCACCCGACACCTTCTTTAAGAACTTATAAGAAGGTGTTATTTAGGTAGAAGGAAAGCAATGGAAATGGAGAAAGAGAAGCAAATGGAGAGGAACTTGGGATTTGTGCTTGCTTTAAAATCCAATCCATTGGCGGCTGGGCTTGGGAATGACTTGTGCCTCAGTGGGCCTGGACGTTCCTGGGCACGCTGGGCGGATAGCCCCTGTCCAGCAGCATGCACTCCAGGCGCCGGCAGTGCTCCCGCAGCTGCTTCTCCCGGGGCAGCAGGAAGGTGAGCACCTTGTTCCTCACCACACCCCGGTCCTCTTCCTCTCGAAGTCGCTGCTTCACACGTGCAGCCTGCTCCTCTTGCTGCCCCAGGGCCCTGTTCATCTCGCAGAAGGCATCTTCCAGGGAGTGGATGGCCACCAGCGCCTCCTTCTTAAAGTCCTCCAGCTCCCGCTGCAAGCCCGCCACTTTTTGCTGCAAGATCTCCACATCAGCGGGCAGGGGCAGGCAAGAGGGCCACGATGTGGGGATGGAAAAGTCCCCAGATTGGAGCCCGCTCTCCACCATTTTCTTTCCCTGTAAGGTATTCACCGTCACAAGAATAGAGCTGGCAGTATAGCAGGACTCCATTTTTTCCCCCGTCCAGCTTCCACAAAGAGGGCGGTGAATCTTCTTTTCTTTCCTTTCAAACTTTTCTTGGATAGGACAGTCCTTGGGTGTCACCCACTGTGACATCAGCACCCTTTGATCCAATTAGAAGAAAGACCAAAGTAGATGTATTTGCATATTGGAGCCTCCTTGGTTGATTACTCAGGGCTTATCTCCTCTCCTACCCAAGTTGTACCTCCCGAGAAGGGGAGTTTTGTCAGCTATTTGTTTTGAGGTCCACACCCTCTATATTTAAGGTTTTACTCCTAGTTTTAGACTCAAGGGTGCAAGGGAATTGAACCCTCTTTGACTGCGTGCTAGGGAAACACCTTCCCACTACGTTTTCTGGCTTCTCAAATTCTCCTTTCACCCAAGGGGTCAATCAAGGTCTAGGGAAGGAAGGTCAGGGACTCTGGAGGAAGCCTGACCATGCCAGGTTGACTGAGAGCTAAGTCTGGGATGGTGTCCCAGATGGACAAGTGCTTTAGAAGGTCTCAGAGTGGTCTGTGGGCTCTGGCACCTTCTTCACTGTGAAGCAAGGACATTGTAAGAGAGGATGCTTAATCCTACTTCTAGCTCTAAGATGCCGACAGGATATTTTCTGATTCCAAATCTGTGTTCTCATAATTATGCCAGTATTCTAAATGATCTAAGGAGCTTGGGAAAATAGCCTTAGGAGGGCAGGGGAGATGGCTCAGAGGTCTGGAGTGTGTGTGTGGGTGCCAGGGATCAATCCCAGGCACTGCCAATGGCCCTTGAGTACAGTCAGCTATATCCAGCTACATCTCCCTCCAAAATGGACTTTGGTTTTGATATGGTGCCCACAGTGGTGGTAGATGCAGCAGATGCCCAGTTATTCGTCCATCCAGTAAATACTTGCTGAGCACCAGGACCAGGAATAAGTATGAAAGCTTTTTCCTCTCTGCACAGATAAAAAAGATGACTCTTACATTTTTTTTTACTGGTTACTACAACAAAAGAAATGGATCTAGTCACCAACATATGTTTTAATAGAACGCAGCCCTCTTTTTTTGCAGACCTCAGTCTCCTACCTACTGATCCTGGGCAGTAGGCATTTCTCTAACAGTGCCTCATTCAGTTTGTCCAAAGTTGGCTGGCAGTTATTTCACTCAAACCAGTTCCTGTTCCAGTATTACCAACAGGCTAATACAGCCTTCTCAAAGGGTGGGGATAAGGTTCAGTGGAAGAGGATTAGACCTGCATATGTGAGGAGATCCTGGGCTCAATCCCTGGCACCAAAAAACAATAGGAAAGAAAAATAAAAATAAAGGAGAGGAGGAAGAAAGAAAGAAAGAAAGAAAGAAAGAAAGGAAGAAAGAAAGAAAAGAAAGGAAGAAAGAAAGAAAGAAGAAGAAAGAAAGAAAGAAGAAAGAAAGAAAGAAGAAGAAAGAAAGGCAGGAAGTGGGCCTGGAGAGATAGCACAGTGGCATTTGCCTTGCAAGCAGCCGATCCAGGACCAAAGGTGATTGGTTCGAATCCCGGTGTTCTATATGGTTCCCCCGTGCCTGCCAGGAGCTATTTCTGAGCAGACAGCCAGTAGTAACCCCTGAGCACCTCTGGGTGTGGCCC
>PVKC010015400.1:0-12151 GCA_004027635.1 Crocidura indochinensis
TTTTTTTTTTTTTATCTTTTATTTTTGGATCACATCCAGCAACACTCAGGGGTTTCTCCTGGCTCTACACTCAGAAATCGCTCCTGGCAGGCTCAGGGGACCATATGGGATACCTGAATTCGAACCACAGTCCGTCTATAGGCAAGGCAAATGCCCTACCTCCATGCTATCTCTCCGGCTCCAGTTTAAAATTCTTAATGCCATTTTAACAAGCACTTTTATACTGAAACTTCCTTAGTTCCTTTTCTTACACTTCCCTAAACAAAAATTATAAGAATATTTATACAGAAAATACGTTTTGAAAATAGACTACTACATTAAAATACGCCATATACATTATGCAATTAGGAACATTAATTAAGGAAAAATATAAAAACACTTAAGCCAGCAAGAAAATGACACAACAGATTAAGAGATAAGCTGAAACAGTTTAAATACAGGAGGTTTTAAAAATATCAACGTTTCAGTTGGGCTTTGCTGTTTTCTCCCTTTATTAATTTTTTTCGTTCACCATCACTAAGTTTGTCCAGATGCAGATGAGCTGTGAGCTTCTAGGATGTACTGGTTGGCCACGTGGCTTTGGCTCCATGGAACCCCAAGCTCTGCAGCTGTTCCGGGGCTGGGCTGCATGCACATTTCACTTGCCTGCCCTCCCTGCACCCCCAGTCCTGCGGGGTGGAGTTGCAGCGGCCCTGCTTGCCAGTCCAAGGAAAGGAGCTTTCCGGTGCATCTGAGAAAGTGGTCAGTCACCCGCTGCTACAGCAGCCTCTCTGCCCACAACTTTTTGCCAGTGAGTTCATGCATCTAGGTGTTTACAGCAATTAAGGTAATCTGAGCCGAAAGTCCAAAATATCCGTCTGAAATATCTAAAGCCAAATCTGTTGGGGGCCGAAGGTTGTCATCTAGCTGTCAGTTCGCTATCAATAGTCTTTTATTTCTGGCCTTTTTCCAAGTGGTCTCTATAAGTCTCTGCAAAATGGGAGCTGAGGTCCTTGGCAAAAGGACTTTCTGTAGAAGAAAAGGCGGGTGCCTGGGCTTTTGGGGAGCTGCCCCAAGCTTTCAGCAATCCCCTTTTCAAAACTGCCTGCTCTGTCGCCAGAAAGCATCTCTGCCATGTTTAGATCAGACTCCGCGTGGCCCAATATTTTGGGCTCTCCAGTCTCACTCTGGCTGAAAAGAGCCAAAATTAAACACAAGAACAGGAATCTCACCATCATCACTGTCTTCTTAAGAGCGCCAGTTGAAGTATTAAATTACTAAAAGTCCTTGATGGTGATGGATAATGGTGGATGGATGGTGAGGTCTTTCTAGGCCAGTCCTGGTGCCTGTAGCTTATTTGGCCTGGTTGGTCTGAGAGTTCAGGATAACAACAAGGAAATGATCCACAACAGTCAGATTTCAGGAGACTGAAGCTTTATTATAAGTATCTAACTACCATGTGTGGCTTCTAAGCTAATTAGTCTCTCTGCACCCAACAGTCTCTTATCTCTCCATCTTGCCTCTTCCTGAGGCTTCTTATTGAATCTCCTGCTGAATCTCTCTCTGTCTCTCCTACACCCTTGAGACTATTCCTTTATTAGCAATCACAGACCCCACACATCTAGGTAAAATAGGCAGAAGTTGGGGGAGGGGTTACAAAAGAACAGTATTTTGTCATTTAGAACACATCATGGAGGGGCTATATGCGTTGAACCCAGGATGGGCCTGGTACTGAGCTGGGTTCAATCCCCAGCATCCCATATGGTCCCCCAAGCCAGGAGCAATTTCTGAGCACATATCCAGAAGTAACCCCTGAACATCACTGGGTGAGGCTCAAAAACAAAACAAAACAAAGCAAAAAACCACATCATGGAGATTTTATAAATTGCCTTTTTTCATATCAAAAGAGGTATATTTTATTTTTGTGTATATGTATATGCTTCTCCTCTTTTATATTCTAACAGATAAATTATTTAATTGAATTACTATAAGATACACATTTACAGTTATTCATGTTTTTAGGCATACAATGTCCAACACCCATCCCTTCACCAGTGACTTTCCTCCCAATAATATTCCATTTACTTCCTGCCCTCCCCTATGCTCTATGCCCTGCCTACCTCTGTAGTAGATATTTTTCTCCTCCCTCACTCCCTCCTTACTTCCCTCTCTTTATCTTTCTCTCTCTCATACACACACACACACACACTTTTCCTTGCTTTATCTCTTTGTATCTTTAGAAATTGTCCTTTAATTTTGCTTATTTTGTTATGAAATACTGGAGTTTTCCACTCATATAAATGTAACGAATTAAAGTCAGATGAGTTATGAGTTATTTTAAGAGATTAATTATGGCATCATGATCTGAAGCATCACCCATGCCTTTGAGTTATTTCTCTAGCTCATTTTCATTTTTTTCTATTAAAATAAGATGGTAAGGTGGCTTTTCATTATGGATTTATATTTACAAGTATATTGTTAACTTTCTATTTATGAAAAAGTAAAGAAAGACGCAAGACAATCTTATTTTTGTTTGTTCAAATTTTTTTGATTTGGGGCCACACCTGGTGATGTTCAGGAGTTACTCCTGGTTATTCACTCAGAAATCGCTCCTGGCTTGGGTGACCATATGGGACGCTGGAGATCGAACCAAGGTCATTCCTAGGTGAGCCACATGCAAGGCAAACACCCTACTGCTGCACCTTGCTCTGGGCCCCACATGAGGTAATCTTTACAGGATCTTATCAACTTTGAATTTATTGTTTAAAGTACACAAAAATTAACTGATAAATTATAGATGAAATCATGAAAAAAACTATTAGGATAAACATGTATAGGAATTTTACAAACCAAATAAGAATAAAACAGGGATGGAAAAGGATGGATAAGGCAGTTGCCTAATATGTAACCAAATTAGATTTGATCCTTGGTACCACATATGTCCTCTTTGATAGCTACTGACACAAATACATTGGTTCATGTGATCAAATTACAAAGTTTTAGCAAATTAATGCTGAAAAATTAGGCTGTACAGATATAAAAAAGTGAAATTGCATTACTTTCATTTAAATTCATAGTTTGAAATTCATGCTGTCAGTTATAGGCCTCAAGGTGCTTATATTTGAAGGTTTACATAGAAACACTTAGGGATTCTATGGGTCTTTTTCTTCAGTGCATGTCCCATCCATGGAATATTTTTAGCAAGAGTTCAAATGTAGAATGAGCAGCTACACTGATGGAATTAGCCGCTTAGAAGAAGATATTTTCTATAACACGAGGTCAAGTTTGTTGTGAAAACAAGTATATATCAAATAGCCTGAGAGATGTTTCTTATTTGACAATCATCTAGATTCCATGAAGATAACATTATATACATATATGAATATATATTTTATCTGTATATAGCCTGGGGAAAGTGTCATTAAAATGTTCTAAAGCCTAGTTATTCAACATAGAATTGTTATAATTACTATTATTTTTTATTTAAATTTTTACCTGATTAATTCATTTCCACATGTGGACTGATGTAAATTCCAACACAATACATTTGGACTTGACCTTGATTTCAGAAAAGAGCACATCAAAAAAAAAAAAAAGGACATGAGGACAATAGGACCAATATTCATTTACACGAAAGACGAGTGATTCAGAATACATAGCAAGCAATAATGAGACTCATTAAATTTAAAATAAGATACATGTGAGTAAATAAAGTGTACCACACAGACACAAATACAGATTCATGATACAATAGATTAAATGTTAAATTCTATATTTTTATAGCTGTTGGCTTTTACTTGATAGAAAATATCATCCTTTTGGTTATCAACTCATAAATGGTATAATGTTCAAGATAATTTCCTTTATAACAGAATCTTTTAAATTGCTTCAATTACAGGATAACATAGAATAAAAACCCTTTGGACCACGTGATTTTTAACCCAGGACCATTACTGATTTTGCAATGTACTAAAATTTTTTGACAAGATGCATTTTTTGCTGCCAGTTAGTAGGAAATTCTCATTCTGAAAATACTTATGTCACTTTTGATGTCTACCCTTCCTGTAAACTCTATTTTATGCCTATGTAATAATGCCTAAATTTGGTTTCTTTTCAAAGCAGAGTTTGAATACCATTTGTTTCTTTTTTAGATTTTGGTATTTAACAATGTGTTGACTTGAGATGTGTGCATGTCTAGGGCACAGTAACTAAATGCAGCTGCCTCTTTGGGAACTATGACATCTTTTTCTTAGGAGCCAAGGGGGCTGGCTGCAAAAACTGGGTGGCTTGAGGGGAAAAACATAAAAGGCTGCCTTTCTTCTGAAGACAGTAGAAAGAAATATTAAGTTCTTGGTCAGTTTTTCACTCTTGTTTGAATCAATTTGCCACATCACGGATGCCTGATTCACAGACATTATGTAATAGTAAAAAATAGTGATAAAGAATTAGAGTACCTTAGGAAGTAAAAGGTCTTGCTATTTATTTCCATATTTATATATAAATTGCTAAATGTAAAACTATTTCATAAACAATACAAACTATAAAGAAGAGGAATATTATCTTATTCTTAACATTACTGGCACTGACTTAGTTCTTTATATAATTGTGTGTATGTGTCTGTATGTATGTATGTGTCCTCTCTCCTTCAAATTTTCTCAGTATTTTTGAGGCAATCTTTAACTGAGTTTTCAAGAAACTCAAATATACTCTTTCAAACACAAAAGCTATTCATTATTTTATGTATCCTGGATCATGCAAATCTTGAAAATGAATTGTTCCCAGGCTTATAAAACAGTGAAACGTGTATAAAATATTAAAGTATGTACTTCTAAATTGAAATTTTGTTTGTTTGGGTTTTTTTGGGCCACATTCAGTGACACTCAGGAATTACTCCTAGTTATATGCTCAAAAATTGCTCCTGGCTTAGGGGATCATATGGTACGGCGGGGGATGGAACCACATATGTCCTAGGCTAGCATGGGCACGACAGATGTCTCATCTCTGTGTCATTGCTCCAGCCCCTTCAAAACTCTAATAATTAAATATGTAATTGATTGACACTATCTTATACCAAGGATTCTGCTAGTTATGTTACTTGGATTATCTGATTTAGGTGTGTGGTGATTGAACACATCTAGAACATAGGTGCTCTGTGCTCAGGGGACACTCCTGGCCATACTGGAAGAAGATACCACATGTGGTGTCTCTATGGAACCAAGGTCAGTGTGTGCAAAGCCTTAACATCTGTACTATATTTTAGGCCCACAGAGATTAATTCTCAACCTTAGAATATCTTTAAGGGGTAAAAAAAACTTAGAATATGTTTAAGAAATAAAAGGGATCTTGCCTCAGGTCATCTCAGGAAGGAGACTTATTTGAGTATATTTGCCCTTGAAGCTATCTTGATAAAGAATAAAAAATGAATTTTTTGTTTTATTGGATTACTGTTTGCATTTGTTGATTCATTGATCTGTTGATGGCTTGTTACCCCTTTGTTTTTCTGAGGCAATTTTTCATTTCCATAGGTTCTATGTCTATAAATTCTGTTTCGCCTATATTCTTTTTTTTCTTTTTTTGTAGTTGTTGGGTCACACCCAGCAGTATTCAGGGGTTTCTCCTGGTTCTGTGCTCAGAAATCGATCCTGGCTGGCTCGGAGGACCACATACCACATAGGATGCCAGGTTTCGAAATACCATCTGTCCTGGGTCGATTGTGTGCAAAGCAAACGCCCTACGGCTGTGCTGTCTCCCGCATTGAAGATGAAGACATTTCTTTTTCTTTCTTTCTTTCTTTCTTTTTTTTTTTTAGAACAAACAGTTTATTAAAAGAACATACACTAAAAATTCAGGAATACAGGGGGTGATGGTGGGGGATATGGGTTGCAGGAAGGGAATGGGGATAAGGGGAGGACAAATCTGGTGGTGGGCATTCCCCCGATTCAAAGCCAATATGTACCCAAAATACTACTGTGAAAGATATGTAAGCCAATATAATCAAAATAAAAATTTAAAAAAAGTCTGGGACTAGAGAGATAGCACAGAAGTAGAGTGTTTGCCTTTTATGCAGTGGACCCAGGACTGAATCCAGGCATTCCATATGGTCCTCTGCATCTGCCAGGAACGATTTTTGAGTGAAGAACCAGAAGTAACCTCTGAGTGCCATCGTTTGTGACCCAAAAACCAATAGAAAGAAGAAAGGAAGGAAGGAAGGAAGGAAGGAAGGAAGGAAGGAAGGAAGGAAGGAAGGAAGGAAGGAAGGAAGGAAGGAAGAAAGGAAGGAAGGAAGGATGGAAGAAAGGAAGGAAGAAGAATGAAAGAAAAAGAAAGAAAGAAAAGAGAGAGAGAAAGAAATACATTAAAAATCAGAATGAGAACATACACTAAAAAATCTCTTACTCCACAGAAAGTAGCAATTTCTACATAGATTTCTAATTTATGAAGATAGAGAAACAAAGTGATTAAAAGGGTTGGTAAAAATTATAGCATTTCAGAGAAAATTAAGGATGGAGAGGTATTGATTTTCCTTAATCATGATGCCAGTAAGATTTGAATCATATTTGGTAATTTCTGAGTGTTTCATGACAACTTCAGGTCTGATTTCAATATGCAAATATATTGTAATTAATTTTTTTAATTTTTATTTTTTGTATATTGTTGACAATAATATTTTAGGTATATACCAACATAAAATCAGAGGGATTCCCACCACACACACCTCCATTCCTGTCCTACCACCCATATCCTCCTCCCTCTCCCTTGGGACTGCTAGAATAAGTGGTGCCCTCTGTGCTTAGCTTACATCTTAGTGGTCTTATACTTGTTTGGTCTTAGTACTTCCCTTATTTCCCCCTAACTGGGAGGCAGGACTAGATAGTTCTAGTTATGTGTTTTTGTTTGAAGAAGAGAAAAGTGATAAACTGGGGTAAAAATCAAATACGCCAAAAATGGGCGGAGTCCTCCAGGCTCTCATCATCGGTTTGAGAGACAAAGGGGGAAAAGAAGGTGAAACACCTCAACAGTACAAAAAGAAGTTTCAAATAAAATAACCAGTGAGCACTCCAACAATAAAGATAAGCACCACATAAAAGCCATGGTCTTGAAATAAAAAAAAAAAAACATGGCTGAGCACATAAAGAGAGAAAAGAAGAAAAATAAATAAATATGAACAGAGACAATAACTTCAATAACCACACCAAAACAAAGAAATTGGCAAATAGTAGATAATTACAGAAAAAATTGTTTTGTGCTTTTTGCCATTTTTCCCCTCCTGCATAGGCACAGTAAATATTGGGGGCATTCCAAAAGGAATTTCCTTGGCCTAAGAGATACAGGTTTTCTCCACCCTTGGAGCATATTGTCATGGGATTAACTATAGACTCTGTTCAAGATCATTTACTTTCCCCTTGGTGCTTTTGTGATGTTTGGAAGACTTATGCTCCGTTCTGGGTGATCAAATCAGATCTCTGTATCTAGAGATCTCAGTATCTGCACAGGTCAAGGGGTGGAGCTTATGATGAAGTCTTTCTTTGTGGTTTTAGAAGCTCTGTTCCCTCAGTGTCATTTTAAGCTGTCTTCTGTGGTTGGTGGTCTTGGTCTTTACGCTGATCCTAGGGTGGAGCCCAGGCTAGCATCTTTCATTATGGTTCCAGAAGACTCACTCCATTGCAATTGTCTCAGATGGATGTTTGGAACTGGAGATCATGGTTGTTGTGCAGGTCTTAGCTCATACCCTAGACTAGGGCTTTTTTATTGGTCACGGGATACATACAGTCCGGTTGTGGTTCTATCCGCCAGTCATCTATAAAACATGATCTTGGCTTTTGGACGGATCTAGGGGTGAAGAGTCTTATTGCCAGCTGGAGGGGTGGGATAACCTGCTTTTAGGTCAAGTTGTTCCTATTTTCCTCATCAGGATATCGTATTAGAGCTGGCACTTGTTGGTGCCCAAGCAGTATTAAAGATGTCCCGGATGGGATTTGTTTCCTGTAGCTGTCGTGAAGAACTGTGTGTTCCTGTGTCTGGGATCCAGGGTTTAGGACTGAACAGATGGTGTCTAATCGACTGGGGTCCAAGTTGAGTCCACGTGACATATTTTTCAAGGTGGGAGATGTCTCTGTATTGTAAACAAGTATGAGTTCTTACCCCTAGTAGAGAAGAGCTCATTTTAATACATAAGATTTATTTAGTGTGTCTTTGCAGGGGGAAATGGTGCTACGTTATGTTGCCAGTGCATTTGGGGGTGGAAAAAGAAGAAAACGGAAACAGGTCACACACCCAAGAAAGATAAAAATAGAAGTAAAAATATATGTGCTCCCATATATATATGAGGAATAAGGATTTTAAAAAATGAAATAACAAATTAAAGGGACAAAATGATTCTATAGACTATCTTACATTTGGGGAAAAGCAGGTAGAGAAGTAGTAGAATACAGGTCTTATACTTATGATGGAAGGATAGTTTTCCCCATTGTCTTTTGAGATTTTCTTGTGGTGTGTGGGTTCTCGGGCGCCTTTTCATCACACACCCTGAATTTCTTGAGATTGGCAAAAGTTTTGCAGCAGGAAAGTCTTGGAAAGAGTTCTTGCTTTGGGGGTACTTTTAGAGATAAGTCTGGTTTCAGGTAACAGTCCACATTAGGTAAAGTTGGTAAGGAGGGCTGCGCGCTTGAGTCAGAGGGGAGTTGGTTGTCTTTTCTTGCCAGGGACGAGGTGTGGGTTTAACTGGGTGACCATTTAGTTGGGTGCTGGGTACTGGTTCGTTGGGGTCGGAGGTCAGTCTTCATGCCTAATTGATTGAGAGCTGAGGGTGAAGGGTTTTAATAAAGTGGGAAATCTGGATGGGATTGAGGAGGGAAGGGATAGTCGGATTTCCAAAGGGGGGAAAGGAGAAAGTATATGGAAGGGGCCGGAAAGAAGAAAAGAGAAATGACATTAAAAAGAAAAAGAGAAAGAAAGAAGAAAAAAAGAAGGCAGTGAGAAGAGAGGAGGAGAGGGCAAAGGAAGGCTAGTTTGTTTGAATGTGTGAATGTGTTCAATGAGTAGGGCCTGTAGAATGAGTCTGTAGGTCACAGTTGTTGCTTCGATGTTCTGGCTGGTCACGTGTTACAAGTCCTAAAAGGAGGTATTACCTAGAGATAAAGTATATGTAAAAGAGTTTTCTTGGGGCATTCTCGTAGTGCAAGTTGGGTATGGTATCTCGTGTGAACAGGCCCCGAGATGCTATCTTAGTTTGTCCGCACTTTGTATCCAAGAACACCTGTCGACAGAAAAGCTGAGAGGTTATTTTAAATATAGTAAGATTAAGGCATTAAAACATATTGTTATGGAATGCTTTCGTTGAGGTCAGTGATTTCCCATGGTATTCTTTACCTGTAATCCTGTATAAGATCCCTAAGGGATTATTATGAGCCTTTGTAGTAGAAGGCTGGTTACATACCTGTTCTCTCTATGCTGCAGTTTCTGCTGTTGCTGATTTCTTTGTGGTACTATGTGTAGTCAAGAGTCTGTGTTGTTCTTCTTTCATGAGCTTTGGGCACTGCTCCCTGGTGTATGTTGGCTATTACAGTGTTTGGAGTCTCTACCCTGATAAACCCTGTTATTTGATTGTTGAGTATTTGTTATATATAAGGTGTATGTTCTAGGTGTTTCAGAATAGTGCTATTATTCTGTGTTTATCCTTGTCTTCTGACTTACTTCGTTTAACATAATATGTTCTAGGTCCATCCACGTTGCTGCAAAGTCCATGATTGTATCATTTCTGACTGCCATGTAGTATTCCATTGTGTATAGATACCACATATTAATGATCCACTCATCTGTTGTTGGACATCGAGGTTGGTTCCAGGACTTGGCTATTATACTTAGTGCTGCAATAAATAGTGGGGTGCACACATATTTTGGGATGAATGTCCTTCTGACTTGGGGGTAGATACCTAGGAGAGCAATTGCTGGGTCAAATGGCAGCTCAATTCTGAGTTCCTTGAGCACTCTCCAGACTGTTCTCCATAGGTGTTGGACTAGGGGGCATTCCCACCAGCAGTGGATAAGAGTGCCTTTCATACCACATCCCCGCCAACAGAGGTTGTTCCCATTATTTTTGATGTGAGCCATTCTCACTGGTGTAAGGTGGTATCTCATTGTTGCTTTGATTTGGATTTCTCTAATGATGAATGAAGGTGAGCATGTTTTCATGTGTTTGTTGGCCGTCTTTCGGTCTTCCTCTGAGAAGTGTCTATTCATTTCATCTTCCCATTTATTTATGGCTTTATTTGGTTTGGGGGGCTCAGCTTTCTGAGTGTTTTGTATATTCTGGATATCAGCCCTTTATCTGATATGTTGAGTGAAAAGATTTTTTTCCCAGTCTGTTAACTGTCTTCTTGTGTTAAGTAGGGTTTCTTTTGCCATGCAGAGGCCTTTTAGCTTGATGTGATCCCATTTGTTTATGTTTGAAGCTAAAGTTCTTGCCATTGGTGCTCCATCCTCGAAGACCTTTCTGATATATAAGTCTTCAAGTGTTCTACCTATTTTATTCTCTATAAACTTTATAGATTTGGGTCTAATTTCGAGGTTTTTGATACACTTTGAGTTGATTTTTGTATAACGAGTGCGGTATGGGTCAATTTTGAATTTCTTACATGTGGTTTTCCAGTTGTACCAATACCATTTGTTGAAAAGACTTCCTTTGTTCCATTTCAAGTTCTTGGCACTTTTGTCAAATATTAGTTGACTGTATATCTGGGGGTTTATGTCTGGAAATTCTGTTCTAATCCACTGGTCTGAGGCTCTGTCCCTATACCAGTACCATGCTGTTTTGATCACTGAGGTTTTATAGTATAGCTTCAGGTTAGGTAGCGAGATACCTCCCAGCTTCCTGTTTTTTAGTATATGTTTGGATATCCTGGGTCTTTTGTGGTTCCAGATGAATTTTATGATTGATTGTTCTAATTCTTTAAAGAATGATATCTGAATTTGGATAGGGATTGCATTAAATCTATATAGTAGTTTGGGTAGGATAGTCATTTTGACTATGTTGATTCTACCTACCTATGAGCATGGGATGCTCTTCTATTTCCTTAGATCCTCTTCAATTTCTTTCTGGGGTGTTTTGAAGTTTCCCTGGTATAGGTCCTTCACTTTCCTTGTAAGGGTGATTCCTAGATACTTTATATTTTTTGATACTATTTTAAATGGAGTTGTATTTTTGATCTCTCTCTCCTCAACTTCATTATTTTTGTAGAGAAACACAACTGTCTTTTGTGTATTGACTTTGTACCCAGCCACTTTGCTGTAGTGGTTAATTGTTTCAAGGAGTTTTACTGTGAACTCTTTAGGGTTTTCGATGTATGTCATCATATCATCTGCAAAAAGAGATAGTTTGAGTTCTTCTTTCCCAATTTGGATTCCTTTGATGCCTGACTCTTGCCGGATTGCTATTGCTAAGACTTCTAAGATTATATTGAATAAGAGTGGAGAGCATGGACAGCCTTGTCTAGTTCCTGAGTTTAGTGGGAATGCTTCTAGTTTTTCACCATTGAGGATAATGTTGGCTGTGGGCTTTTCATAGATAGCTGTAACTATCTTGAGGAAGGTTTCCTCTAACCCTATTTTGCTGAGTGTTTTCAACATGAAGGGATGTTGGATTTTGTCAAATGCCTTTTCTGCATCAACTGATATGATCATGCGTTTTTTATCTTTCTTGTTGTTGATGTGATGTATGATGTTGATTGATTTCCATATGTTGAACCAACTTTGCATTCCTGGGATGAAACCCACTTGGTCATGATATATGATCTTTTTGATAAAGTGCTGGATTCGATTTGCTAAAATTTTGTTTAGAATCTTTGCATCTGTGTTCATTAGTGAGATTGGTCTGTAGTTTTCTTTTTTGGTGGTGTCTTTGCCATCTTAGGGAATGAGTGTGATATTAGCCTCATAAAAGGAGTTGGGAGGATTCCTGTTTCTTTGATGGTTTGGAAGAGCCTGTGAAAAAGTGGTAGTAAGTCTTCTCGGAATGTTTGGTAGAATTCCCCTGTAAGTCCGTCTGAACCTGGACTCCTGGACTTTTGTTCTTAGGGAGTTTCTTTCTTTTTTTTTTTGTCCCCAATTTCCAATACAGACCAGGCAAGGGTCTGGGTTGAGGTGTATATAGGGTGCATTTACTGTACCTCCTCTT
>PVKC010015402.1:0-21489 GCA_004027635.1 Crocidura indochinensis
CCTCCCTCCCTCCCTCCTTCCTTCCTTCCTTCCCTCCTTCTTTCCTTCCTTCCTTTTCTTTTTTTCTAGTTTGTACCCACTTACCTGAAAACAAGTGTATTATGACCAACTATGTCAACTATGTGATACAGGGTCTTTAAATAAAATAATTTACATATCATATTGAACAACACTATTATCCCAGTAAAAACACACCAATTTAGATGTCAATATATATTTGAAGCCTCCTAATGCTCAGAAACAAAAGAGCTAATAGAAATAGCAACTAGTTACAAGAGCTTAGTAAACCTTTTGATAATCATTTAATGACTTCACTGCATGATGCAATAATTTTACAAATTTTCTTGTTGCTGTATTATTCTTTCCTTCTTTTTTCTCTTCTTTGTATACTTTACTTTAAAAATACTTTCACTCACCCTTACCTGGAAACAAATATATAATGATAAACTATGTAAACATGGTCTTTAAATAAAATAAATTATGTATTAAAAAAATAAAAGCTTTGAGATACATTCACAGGGGGTAGAGATACACTAAAGATGTGTTTTTTTTAAATTCTATGCTGCTATTTGAATTTGAAAAAACTAATCTAACATAAGTAAAAAAGAATGCAGAACATTAGTCTATATTGATTATACTATCAATGTTAAATGAAATTAAAATTACTAATAATATTCTACTATGTAGCATAGTATTAAAATTTTACAAGGCAGGGAGATGGCTCAGTTAGTAGTTATATACCTAGAATATTCGAGGATCTAATCCCCAAGTCCATATACACAGTATTTATGATTGTGACCCCTGAACACAGCTGGGTTAGATGCTGGGTATGACCCTAATAGGTCTTAATAGTACTACTGGATAAAGCACTTCTGGTCTGTGCTGGAAGCAGCACTTTAAAAATAAAATTTCAATTAAAAAATAAATATTTTAAAACTTAAAATTATGAAGTGCTTGATGAAAATTTAATTAACCTGAGAGATTAAAAGATATGCCTCATTTTCTCACAGTATAGTACTTAGTGAATGGAGTTAAAAAGAAATTGAATTAAGTTGTCACACTTGGTCTAAATCTATCCATATTCATTGTTTTATTTATTCCCTTTTGAATGAAAATGATGGGCTTTTCATCATTATTTTAAATATTTCTTTTTCTCTGCTCTCTTTTTATATCCTTATATTTCAATTATATATGATTCAACATTTGAAATTGCCCCACAACTTTTGGTGGGCTCTACTATTTTCTTTAAAAACATTTTTGAAAGTAATATGTGGTTCTGTTATTTTTTTATGCTTTTCATTTTTACACTTACTTTGGTCAATTTCCACTGAAATATTTTTTATTTTAAACATTTTTATTGAGATGCCAGGATTTGCAATGATGCTAAACATACTTTTCATGTATATCTTTCTAACACCACATCCTCTACCAAAGAGTTGCTTCCCTCCACCAGTGAGTGTCCCAAGGACCTATCACGAACTCCTCTCCCACATAAGTACAAATCTATAGACAGAATCTTCAATCTGATGACTTTGATAATTTGTTATTTTCTTGCTATGTTTCTTTTTTATCTCACATGTAGGAGAGAAGTTTAATTTTTGTAGATTGTGGGGAAGGTGGCACCTACACACATATAGATAAATATACTTTAACTCAGTAATTCTTTTTTCCTTCATACTCAGTTGACTTGTGACAAAAAAAATAAATAAAACAATAGTTTGTTATTTCCATTACACTAATTTTGATTTATATCATTTCATTTTGATTATTTTTTAGGATTTTTCTTTCCCTGTTTATACTACTTGTTGATTATTGAGTGTTGTCTACTTACTCCATAAAGGCTCTTATCATATTAATTATAATTTAAATTTCCTGATTGATAATCACAGCATTCGCACATCACCTCAATCTGGATCTTGATGTCTGCTTTGTTTCTTTAGACTGTGGTTTTCCTCACTTTCTTTTTTCCTTGCCTTTTAACTTGTCATATATTATTTACTGAAATTTGGAAAAGTAGTACCAATCATACCCTGAGGTAAACAGATTTTTCTTTAAGCATTTGTGTTAACCTGGATAGGAACTGGGCTATGTTTATTATTTTATGGTTCTAAGTGCTACACATTTCAAATTCCATTGTGCCCTGTTTATCTCTCACCTGCAAATAAATAGATTTCCATTAATATCTTCAAATATACTGCAGGGGTCTCAAACTCATGGCTGATGGGCCGTTTGCGGCCCTCTGTACAACATCTTGTGGCCCTGCCCTAGAGGAATCTTTTTGTTTTGCTTTGTTTTAGTTGTTTGGGTCACATCCCCCAATGTTCAAGGATTACTACTGACTTTGCACTCAAGGATCACCCCAACTTTGCCTCCTACGGCCCCCAGGTAAATTGAGTTTGAGATCCCTGAAATAGAGTATTTTTGTTCAATACTATCAGATATTTTATAACCCCCAAATAAAATGAATATTCATGTTATTTCACTAACTTATATAAATATTGTACAACATATAGATAATAGACAAATGTATCTTGAAGACAAATTCCAATTACTTCTATAGACATTCCATTCTCAAGGATGTGCAGTACAACTTTCCACTTCTTAAATAGAAAGAGTATAGGGTCAGGGACTTTCTCTAACAGAAAACAGAAATAGAAAAACAGAAATAGATATGGAAAGAATTTATAGCAGAGGAATCAATAAGCAGGAACTACTAAGACAAGTGATCTCTCTCAACAACAGTGATAAATTCTATTGGTAGTGCATATCCTTGATATGATGTAATAAAAACTCCTTTTCAAGTTTTTAAAGTTTTTCCTTTAATGTTTTCTTTGTTGAAATTGATAAGTACACACGGATTTGAAAAGAAGAGTATCCTAATAAATTCCAATAGATAGAAATTCTATATAGTTCTGTATGAAACTCCAATGTTATTAAAAACAGGGAAAGTTTAAAATAATGTCATAGCCAAGAGAAATAGATAAAAAGATATGATGGTTGCACATAATGAGACATCCTGAATGCTATTCTGGGACAGAGGAAAAATTAGATGATTAAATAAACTAAGAAAAGTTGAATAAAGTATGAACTTTAGATAACAATGTTCTTTCAACTTGGTATATTAAAAAAACCAGAGTACAACATATGAAAAATCTTAATAAATGTGAAAATTTAGTGGTCCATCTGAAAATTATATGTATGTACTATATTAACAATTATTCTGCAAATATAAAACTATGCTAAATTAAAGTTAATAAAAAATAAATTGAAGCTTCTCAAATGTAGTTCATAAAACTTTAATGAACAAAACATATTAGTATTCTCAACAGCTTATTTTCAGATTAAAAACAGACTATTTAAATATATTACTTCTCCACAGAATACTGAAAAATATACTAGACCCCTGAATTTATTTTATGAAGCCCACATAAATGTAGTGACAAAAATTTGACCAAAAATATTTAACTTCAAATATACCATTTCATAGAACAATATACTTAAGCCTACAGCAAAAAAAAATCTTATAAACATTAAAGAGTTGAATGTATTGGTATTCATGTATAGATTATTATGTATATCTATATATACACATATATTGATATAGATAACTATGTATATAAATGTATACATCTATATATTTGGTAAATCTAATGAATGATTAAGAAAACAACAACTGGGAATTCAAATGACACAGAATGGAAAGTCAATTCATATTAACTAATGCAAACATTTCGATAATTTAAATATATAGACTCATACCAATAGGAATTAAAAAAGACAACTGGTAAAAATCTATCATTTATTTCTGATTTTAGAAACTGCCATAGTGAGAAGCATAAATGTTCTTTTTATACAGAAAATGATTCTATCTGAAACTAAGAACTGTCATCCAGCACGATGCTCACTAGTGCGTCTGTGATGTTAGAGTCATTTTTATCAAGGATGTGACATTTACACTTACTATCACCTCTATAATTAAACATCATCCTGCAACTGAAGAATCCAATAAAAATATAGGAAATTGCAAATCCATATTGATACCCTTCTTATATAAATGATTTTTTAATGTGATCCAAAAATCAAACCATTAACCTTTCACTTAGAAATGGGTTGGTGACTGTTATTACGAGAAAAAATAAACCTACAAACCAGCAGTCTTCCTGCTTATTTCAGAAATATCAATAATTTGAGATGGTCTTTTCGTTCTCTGATAATTCCCATAATTGTCCCACATTTTACATTATTTTATAGAATCATATTTTCTGTATCCAATTATAATATTCAGTGCTAAATATATTCGGTTGGTTGATAACTGAACATGTAGTTTCATAATTGAAATGTAGCCAGTAATTTTCTCTATGTTTAGGCACTAGAAAATTTGACCTTATTGGATTGGCTGTACATAAAATAAATCAACAGAGACAGCCACCATGTATGCCTTTGGCCAACTCCATAGACTCGTTCTAATCTTGAAAGAGACATTAAACTAAGAGAAATAACTACACTAACAACTATCTTGGTAGTGAGTAAGAGAAATGCCTGTCTTGAATACAGACAGGGATGGAGGAAGATGGAGATGGTGAGCATTGGTAGTGGGTATGTTGCACAGGTGAAGGAAGGGTATTCTGTTTTATAATTGAAACCCAACTACAAACATGTTTGTAATCGTGGTGCTTAAAAAAAATCATGGATACAGCAGCAACACAGTTGAAAGCTGGCGATCTTGGGAGAAGAGGGTGTGTCAAGTTTCTGCCCTGCCAAAGTCAGGCCTGTCATCCATCAGTCACAATCACTGCTTCTCCAAAGACCTAGTTTATCCACAGCTCTCTGGAGAGACATCAATCTGACCAAAAGTTCAGGTATGCTAGTATTGGGGCTGGCATCACTGAATCTTTTGGGGAATGAGTGCGGGCACACTTTCCCACTTCTTGTACTTTGGAAGCTCTGGCAGCTGAAAGCACCCCACAAAAGTTGCAGTATAGCAACGAAGCTTAAAATACCTGGAAAACTATAATTTATTTTATTACTGTCATGCTGTAGGAACACACCAATTTGGATCCTAATTAGCCACCTAATATTCAAAAACAAACAAAGTATCAGAATGATTAACTAGTAACAAGAGCTTACTAAACCTTTTGACAATGGCTTAATGACCTCACTGTGAAATACAATTTCCAAAAATTTTCTTGTTGCTGTATTTTTTCTTTCATTTTCTTTTTTTAAATAAACTCACTCCCACTTACCTGAAAATGAATATTTTATAATCAACTATGTAATAGATGGTCTTCAAATAAACTAATTTATATTTAAAAAAATCAAGAAAGAGGGAAAAGAGAACAGGATAGGTGGACAGGATTAGGAAGCTACATGGGGGAATGTTTTGATTTCAATTTCAGTTTAATGGGGGGATACATATTTCTTATGGTTACCTCTGTATATTTACTATTATAAAGTTTAAAGAATGGCCTACATAAGAGGGAGAGTGAAGACAGATGAAGGAAAGGTGATGACAAATAATCAACTATAGGAAAACCCTCAGAATGTTTACTTTATGCTTCTCCATTAAACTAAAATAAAAATATACTTTTCTCAATAAACATGGCTTTATTTTTTCTTCATTTAAGTTTTTTAATGTGAAGACATTCTGTGCTTGCACTGTTGTGGGGAGCAAATAGTGAGAGTAAGAGTTTAAAAATATACAAAATGAAATGCAAAAGCAAAAGAAGTAAAGTAACAGCTATTTGATACTGCTGCTATGTAGGGGTGTGTATATGCAAGAATACCTATTATATAGGCACTATTATCCCCCCCCCCATTTTATAAAATTGGGAACCAAGTCTAGGAACTGAAATAATTTGCCCAAACAATTACAGGTCCAGAGAGATAGTGAAGGAGGTGAAGGTGATTGATAGTCTTGAAGTCAAATGTGGTTTGGATCTCTAGCACTGCTTATGGATCCTGAGCACTTCCATGAATGATAGAGTGATCCCAAGCACAAAGCCAGGAGTAAGGTCTAACAGCTGCCCAATTGTGGCCCCTTTTTCATAAAAGCAAATAAAGAATGACTCATAACCAATACAATCAGAATTTGAGTCCTGACCATCTAAATTCAAAGTTACAATTTACACTACTCCAGCTGTTCTACAGCCTCCTCAGTTAAAATTCTAGTCTAAGCATGAAATATAGTATGAAATAAATACCTGTGACTAGAGGAAGATAGAAATGTTTTAATAATTAGTCTGATCTACTGAAGACAATAGTTTTTATAAAGAAGTTTTTATATAAGAAGGAAAGTGATGACAGCACTTTTATTACTTATTAGCACCATAATTTTCTCAAAAGTTCCCATATTAAGACCTGTGTCATAACAATTTTGAACCAAAATAAGTACTGTAAGCATTATGAATGAGATGAACCTAATGTTATTTATTAATTATTGATATTGTCAACCTAGAAAAATGAATATTTATGAAATCATCTTAAAGTTTCCAATAATTAAATTAATTTAAAAATCAGTGAATTCTCTGTCCAGTACAAAGAACTATTTATAGTCAACAAAATAAGATTAACAATAGCATCAAGAATGTAATATAATGAAATATTCTTAGTAAAACACGATAGATATAAAAATATCAAAACTTAATTTTAGACACAAAAGGTGTCAATAAATTGAGAAGCACTCATGGTTTTAGATTAGAACTTTCAATACTTTAAGATACCATTTTCCAAATTAATTTATAGATTGAATGAAATCCCAATTAAAATTGGATGAGATTTTTGTTTGGAATTTGACCAAATGGTTTTAAAGTTCATTTAAAAGAATAATTGTGTTAGAATAGCTATAAAAGGACCAAGAAATGAGTAATGAGATTAACTTTCCCTATTAGAAATTAAATTATCAGTGTGTTATGGAACTTAAGTAGTTAGATTCATAAAAGTAAAAAAAAATAGAACCTTCGTTTAGTATATATATTAATTTGGCATATATTACTGATGCCAGTTAAAAATATCAGGGTAAGAATAAACTATTCAATGAATTATTCAATAAAGATCATTGGAAGCAAGTAGATAAGCATTAAAAAGGTTTGAATCTTAGGGCCGGTGAGGTGGCGCTAGAGGTAAGGTGTCTGCCTTGCAAGCTCTAGCCCAAGGAAGGACCACTGTTTGATCCCCCAGGGTCCCATATGGTCCCCCTAAGCCAGGGGCAATTACTGAGCGCTTAGCTAGGAGTGACCCCTGGGCATCAAATGGGTGTGGTCAAAAAAAAAAGGTTTGACTCTCATGTCCAAATTTATGCAAGAATGAATTCCAGATGTTTCAGAGTTTGGATTGAAAAACAATATTTCAATAGCAGAGTAAGTATTTATGTGATCTTGTGGTAAAAGATGTAGAAACCATAAATTAACTGCTAAAAGGAAAAGAAGAGTATTTGACCACTTAAAATTTTATGACCTGTAAATTGCAAATATATATATTTATATAAATAAATATAATATATAAAATAAATATATAAAATATAATAAATAAATATAAAATAAACCCTAAATAATTTTTTACACCTAATGTCATAAACATTTAAAGAAAAACTATGAGAGTTTTTTGCAGAAGATATTGCAAAAGTTTATTTAGTTCCTTAATCTCTACAGGGCTTTTACAAATCAATAAAATAAAAAATAAATTCTAAGAAAAAATCTATTGACATGTAAGTTAATTCAAAGAATAATAAATATATATTGAAAATTCTGAACTTATTAAATATATTAAAAACAAATTTATATATCAGGGAAATACCATTTTTACCTATTAAGTTTGAAATAGTGAGAATATGAATAATATTCTCTGGTTGTCGAGATAGAAGAAACAGGCATCATTATAAGTTTTACTATAAATTTAAATTGAAACAGCAACATTTCTAGAGAAGATCTGAGTAATATTAAAATCAAACATGTATTCCTTGACTCAGTAAGTTAATTTATAAAATTTAATCTTAGAAAAAAATAGTACAAGTATCTTGAGATACAAGCACGAAGAGGTCCTTTTCAGCATTGGTAGAATAGAAAAAACACTTCATTAGCATTCAATATAAAATATGAATAAATACATGATAGGCATATTCATAAAATAAAATTCTACGCAGTAGTTCAAATAATGATGAGAGATAAAATCATTACATAATGCCATACCCCTACATCAGAAGTTATTTAGAAACATGTTAAATATTTCATGTTAATAACATTTTTCTGTACCAGAGCAAGTGAATCATTTACATTGCATTTTACTAACCCAGGTTTGATCCTCAGCATCTGATATAGTCCCTTGAATCTACCAGAAATTCCTGGTGCAGATCAGGAGTAACTCCTGAATATCACCAGGTATGATCCAAATATCTCCCAATTTAAAAAATAAAAACATTTGTATGATACCTTTTGCCATGTGTGTATTTGTCTGTTTAGTTATAATTCATATTTACTACTAAGTATTTTGTGAATATGTTAAAACTCCGCTTTTACCCTAAAACTAGAACACTGTGTCACAAGAAACTTGAGCAGGTTCCATTCTCCATTCCTGAGTCATACCATCAGTAAAACAGCAAGTGTCTTAGAGAATTGTCAGATTTAAATAAATTATGTATTCAAAAATCTAGTTATACCTAGAATAAAAGAAATTATATTCCTTATATTAAGTTTAACCTTATATTATTATGTTTGTTCTTATTATATTATATTAAAACTAATTATTACTTTAATTGGTATTAATAATTAATACTGATACTAATATAATATTAGTATATAGGATAGCACCTTGCATATAGATAACCATTGTTCAGGTATGTGTCTTTTTCATTGCAGTGGTCATTATAATTTTTTGCTATTAAGACCTTCCAGCAATAAGCATTTTCTGTAGCTGAATTAAACACTGAGTAGTCTAGCATCTTGTCATTCCTTCACTGTGATGTATGGTGGTGGTCTCTGCAGGACACAGAGACTGCTGTGGATGCTGGGAAGGATATGCGGAGCTAGGCTCTCTCACCCACTGCAAATGGACTAACTTCTGAGTAATGCTGAAAACACTAATAGGCACTCCTAAAAGAAGTAGGGGAGGTACAAGAGTGTTAGAAGGATGTCACCCTTAATCCATAAGCTATGATGATTCTAAGTTCATAGCCAGATTTGTCTTTAGTCTCGGAAACTATATATACTTAGGTTGAATATGATTAATTGAATATATTTATATTGAGTATATAATTAAATTGAAATTACTTATATATCAAGCACTTTTGAGAATCTGTACAGTCTTTAATATGCTCTTGGTCCATTTAAACTAATCCTGCTTTTGTAAAGTTTGAATAGAGAATAGAGACTATTGCCAAGATAGTTATGGCAAGGCAGTCTTCTACCTGAGTTAATGAAACTGCACAGAATTGGCATAAATGACCTTATTCATAATGTTCTGTTTTTGTTTTAGTCCGTAGGACAAAACCATGTCTAATGACTCCAGAACCTCTGACAAGGAAGCAGGGCCTTCTTTGGAGCTTTTTATTCCCCGAGAAAAAGGCAGAGACATGCAGGACACCTTCCAGCAGCAGATAGCGGGATCTTTTTATCATGGAGAAATGTTGATTTCATATTTGTCCGTATGTGTGAGATGAATACTGTGCATGATTTACTTACTCCAGAAAGTGTTGCCTGTAACGTGAAGACACAAGACAGTTTAAAAGGAAGAGTAATCACTGCACACAGCTATTCATCTTCGCTGTCTCTGGGAACTGTGAGCTGATTAACTCTTGCTGCGGCTGGCCGCCAGGAGAAGCCATCAGCTCCTGCTGCCATGTGGCTCTGTTCTCTCTGCTCCCCCACTGATAGGAGGTCCCTGAGTTCTCACATCTAAGCCTCAACTTTTGACCCAGTTGGACAGAGTAGAGAAGTCGCTCTATTTTCAGAGACAAAACTGACAAAATTCTACATTACTTATCTTCACAAAGCTATGGCCACTTGCATTCAGCTTTGAAGTGAAAATCTGGGACCCAAGTCACATCTCTCTTACAAACCTGAAGTCTGTGAGGTCATGCGTTTCATCTCTGGTACTACTTCACATACCTTACTGTGCTCCCAGAGGTTTTATTCTTTGGAATTCTCAGCACCGTCATACATTGTCCTATCTCTGGGGTACCACAAACAAGTACAGGTAGGAGTCACACCCAAATGGATAATCTCCATGTGTATTGTAACCAAATGGTATGCAAGCAACCCATCTAAAATCCTTTTAAAGTTGCTTACAAAATGCTTTATAAGGATCTTTTGATCCTTTGTAAGCATCTCAAAATACCAAAGTGAAGAAAAAAATTGAATATGTGCATAGTTTAGGTGACAGTAATTCTGTCTGAAGGATAAGATTACTTGGCTAACCTTTGCCTATTGAGTCTTTATCACTCCCCTTGAAATCTTTCCTGCAATTATTCTGGCTCCTTTATTTGCCCTTCCAGTGTTTGCTAGTTTATAAGGTAACCAGATGTGCTTCTAGAAGAGGGTGAATTGTTTATCCAGTTACTGTTTGAACATTTTGAACGTGTCAGTTGCTGTTCTAGACTTTGAGACCATAACATAACAGTAAACCAGGCACTTAGGTGTCTGCTGTCGTGTGATTTTTCAGTAGAGAAGATCAATATTAAATAACATACAACTATAAGATTATTTAAGGGCAAGTGCTATGATTAAGATGAAGCAGTGTGATAATTTAGGGCAGTGGTTCTCAAACTACGGCCCGCGGGCCACATATTGTATTTGTTCCCGTTTTGTTTCTTCACATCAAAATAAGATGTATGCAGTGTGCATAGAAATTTGTTCATAATTTTTGTTTTTACTATAGTCTGGCCCTCTAATGGTCTGAGGGACAGTGAACTGGGCCCCTGTTTAAAAAGCTTGAGGACCCCTGATTTAGGGAGTAACTAGGCACATTGATAACAATATAGTGGTCATGGATGTTACTTTGAAGAGACTGGATATTTAGTTAGGAAATGACCTATGAGTAGATCCAGGAAGTGAAATCAAGGAAGAACAAATAGTTAAATAAAAACTTCGTTTTAACAATTAGTTAGAATATTTCCACTTTACTATTCTAGATGATGATTTGAAGACTTAATGCTGTTTAAGTTCCTTTGTGTGTGGACCTTGTTTTTAAAATTTGGTATCTTATTTTCCCTAAGAAAATATTTATCATCGTGAATAAATTTCTATGGACCCTGTAGTTTTTACAAGGTTTAGTAGATAGCATTCTAGATATTTTACTACAGGTTTTCATGTTTTGGAACTTCTATAGTAAAATCTCTTAAGTTTTTATCTAAATATAGTTTAGCAACTCAGGAAAGATAAATATTTAGCACAAACACAAGGATATAATATAATGTCTCCTATATTCCAGTTATGATATTCTGGTTCCTGGGCTTTAAATTCACAAACTTTTTTCTGTAAATTTCATTATAGGAAGGTCTGGGACCTCAGTGCCAGGGACAAGTATAATCCAAGGCAAAAAAGAGTGATTATTTATAAGGAAACTGAAGACAAAAAGATAAAGTAACTTAGAATGACCTATATTTGAACTTGGCACTCAACACACAAAGACTCACAGTTTCACTTAATTTTAATGAAAAAGTGAACTTCTAAACAGAAATTAGGAAGAGTCTCCTCAAAGTTATTCTGCAAGTTAGAATGAAAGGAAAAAGAACAAATCATGGAAAACAGACATAATACAGGGAAGAAGGGCAAGTTTTTCAGCAGAGGCTGAGAGTGGGAAGACATTTGACTCACTTATGAATGTCTGCGTTTTTGCACCCTCCCCCATGGCTAGAGTCTCAGGGCCTGCTCTGTCACACATGCAAAACCAATCTGCTCCCGTGACATGGAGCATGAAGGTTCATCTCCTAAAACTTTACACCCTATTGAAAGAATATAATAGTGTTAAAGAAAAGCTAATTCTGTGATCCTTTCGCATCGGGCTACAGATGGGATGCCATTTTCAAGGGACATTTTTTTGCCCCAGTTCCCATCAAATAGCTCCTGAAATAGGCATGATACAGCCCCCTTGAATAAAATAAAATACCTTATTTAATTGCCTGAATGACACTCAGGATTGTGCTGCTGAATCAAGCCCAAACAGGCCCAACCAGAATCAATATCCAGGGGGTAACTTGACTGTGAGGCAGCTCCAGCCCCAGCCCCCATGACTGCCAGTACAGGCTGATGGAAATGAAAACAGGTTTGAGGAAATGCAAATGAAATCTGCAAAGTATATGAAGGAAGAGGGAAACTGCTTCCTAGGGTAATGAACTCGTTGATTGCAAGGATGTCACCTCGGCCAGACCTCCAGAAGTCAGAGCCCCAGAAGACACAGAAGACAGTGCCAGGGACTAGAGACTTCAGGGACATGGTAGCAGTCTTGACCCACAATTCCATTCATTATTCACTTAGCTTATCTAGCATTCTGTGCCTCATTTTTCTTCTTTGTATATTTCCTTCAGTAGTAGAAACCTGTATAGGATTCCATTGGATTTTTAATATTTGTGAAAACAGAAATTCTTAGATCTTTCAAGAGAGGCCTGGTTTGGTTTATTGAGTAATTGAGTAAAGCCCAATTTAAACAATTTAACCAGATAAAAGGCAATTGACTACCAATTCTGTCTAAGTAACTTTTGCTGGTCTCTAAAGTTTTGAATTGAAGAAGCTTTTACTTGTTCTGCTTTGTTGAAGGCATCATTTTTGTTTAAATGAAAATATACTACATATACCAAGCCAGTTGGGGTGCTTTTCAGAATGCATACCTAGTAAGATCTAGTGCAACAAAATCGTATTAGAAAGATTTATAACAAAGGTGCACAGTATTAAGTCTTATCTTGTGTAGAAAGCTTAAACTTTTTCCACTCCCGCTACCTACTTTAGAAAGTCATAGGATAGGTTCATTCTACGTCTTAGCTATTGTATTGAGTGTTGTATTGAGTGGTGTGCCTACATCCTTTTGGATGCATGATTTTCTGTCCTGTGGATAAATACCCAAAAGAAGGATTGCTGGGTCATATGGCAGCTCAATTTTGAGTTTATGAGAACCCTCCATACTCTTTTCCATCAGATGAGTAGGTCATGAATATATAGTACATATATACAATGAAATACTACATAGCTGTAAGGAATGATTCAATTATGGAATTTGCAGCAATATGGATGGAAGTGGAAGATATTATGTTAAGTGAAGTAAGCCAGAAGAAGGATAATGTACAGAATGATATACTTATATGTAGCATTTAGAAACTAAATGAAACACAATGGCCTAAATGGTAGTTCTCTCGAATAACATTGTCTCTAGAGAATATCAAGGAGAAGGAAAGAACCTGCGTGGAAGAGGAGAAAAACAAATATAAAAGGATGGGGGCCAGGATCAATTGATCTCAGAATCATTGGTAGTGTTAGAAAAAGGACAGAACTAAATATCCAAGCCAAAGGCCACAAAAATGGAATTAAGAGACCCAAATTTTAACAATCTAAATTTAAAGCAATCTAAAACAAAATGTTATACTGGCAGGCTGGGAGGCAAAGGAGGGTGATATGGGATTCACATGAGAAACATTGGTGAAAGGAGGTTGACACTTATGGTGGAATTGGCCCTGATTCACTGTATGTCTGAAACCCAACTGTGAAAGACTTTGTAAATCACAATGGTTTCAATAAAATTAAAATAAAAAAAACTATACTTCACAGGTGAAGGTATCAGTGTTGAAACACAGCATGCTTGAAACAATCATGAATAGCTGTAATTTCATGGTGAGTAAATAAAAAGCAAAAAAAGGAAGTCATAAAATATTTTCATTTTTTGTGGGTGTCATGCCTTGTGATGCTCAGGAATTATGCCTAGATCTGCACTCAGAAATTACTCTTGGCAATCTTGTGAAACCATATGGGATGCCAGGAATTGAAGTCAGATTGGCCACATGCAAGGTAAATGGCCTACCCACTGTGCTATCACTCCGGTCCCAAAAAGTCATAAATATTTTCAGCATAGGCTTCTTTGGCCTTTCTTATATCTTTTTTCTTTTCATTTTTTCTAATTCAAGGAGTGTCCAGCTTTACCAATTCATTGATCAACTATTTCAACTATTCTCAGATTTTGGGATAAGAATTTAGGAGCAAGTAGTTTATTGGGGGAAAATGTAATGAGTTGAATTATGGCCCTTGCCACACAATTAATGCATTAAAGCTTTGACCCTAATTTCATCTGACTGACTGGTATCCTTTTAAAAAATATTGGCGGATGGTATCCAGCAGGGATTAAACTGTACTTTTGGCTCTACACTCAATCATTACTCGACTGACTCAGAGGATCCTATTGGACTCCAGGACTTGAACCCAGGTCAGCTTTATTTGCGAAAAAAAAAAAAAAACCCTGCCAATTTTACTATTTTTTCCAGCCCCTGGTGTCCATAAAGAAGGTGGAGATATGGGTGAATTAAACAGGGTGGAATAAATAGTACAGTGGTAAAGTCACTTATCTTGCATGAAGTTGACCATAGTTTGATCCTATGATTGCCAGGCATGATCCCTGAGTACAGAATGAGTGCCACCAGTGGATGGGGAGAAAGGAGGAGCTAGAATATACAAACAGATGTTAAAGATACTTGTGTACAGAGAAAATATATTGAGCATCACAGTGGGAAGGTAGCCATCTATAAGCCAAGAAGAGAGACATCAAAGAAACTAACTCTATTATATCAACATGATCATGAACTTTCAGCTTCCAGAACTGTGGAAAACTGAATTTTTGCTGTCTATGGCAATGTGTGATATTTTTCTATGGCACACTGAGGAAACTAATGCAGGAACTAATTTGAGGAAATGCAAATAAAGTAGGAGCTGAGACCAAGATGAACTGAGTTATCAAGTGAGTGACCTTTTTCTGTTGGAGAATCTCAAGAATAAGTATAGAAAACTGGTTGTAGAATTATGTCATTGGAAGGACTAGTCATAGGATTACTGTGCATCACTGGTTATGGTATAGGAGCATTTCTTTTCCTGTCCTCTAGTTTGAATTGTATAAGGGTGTAAGGGAGCTCTGACCATTTGCCAAGAGGTATAGAAACTGGTAATTTGTTATCATACATACATAGAACGATGGAATCAGATTCATGGAAATGAGGATGTAATGCTTCCAATCCCAGTCTCAGTACCATCAAAGACTCTCTGGAATAAAAATGAAGCAACCCACCTCTTTCTATTTTTGTCTTTAAGTTCTCTCTGTTTCTATGTCTCTCTTTCTCTCATACACACACAATTAAACAAACACACACTGCTTGGGCATCTTTTTTCTTCTAAATATGCTTGCACATAATGATCAGAGGTGTTACCTAACGGGCATACTGCTAGGCATTTATAGCAAAAGGTTGTTGAGATGCCATTCCTAAACAGATAATTATACTGCCAACCCAAGAAAAATCACTGATTAGGAAAGTAATAGTAAGATCTAAACCTATCTTGATGATATGTGAGGCTTCAATTCCAAGAGTACTTTGATGCAAGGTTGTGGCCACTTAAAGAAAAAGCATAACTTTTTTTTTTTAGCAAAGATACAAGCAGCTCATGAAACATAGGTCTGGATTTGAGAAAGGGGATTTTCATGATTAGCATAAAGTCAGTATACTACAACTGTATGACAGAACCAAGTTAAAAAAAAGAAGAGACATTTATAATAACTGTCTTTTAGCAATAATTTCTCTCCTATGCAACAGAAAAAATAAAACAAGGAATAAAGACTCCCAAATATTTGCAAAGCAATTAAAACGTCATAATCCTTGCTCAGATTGCCAAAGTTCCAGGTTAAATTTTACTTGAAAAAAATTGAGCAATGGGGAAAATAACATATTTTTTTCAAGAGTTAATCCAAAAGGGGGAACCAGGTACAATGCACATAGAAACCAAAATCCTGGACTCCTGGCTGTTATAGAAACGATGGTGTTAGAAGACATATTAGGTCTTAAAATACTTTCCTAGAGTATCAGGGGCTTCAACTATGCTATTAAGAATACTGGACCAGTTTGTGGAAATTGAACTGCATTTTTTACAGTGATTTTGACAAAGAAACAAAACAGTTTGTGAAGCCAGAAGAGCCCTGAAATAGAAGTCAAAACCAGAAATATTCCTCTGCTAGTCTTAAAATATTTGTAACTTATAAACCAATGATTTCATGGTGAGGTATAGTTTTAGGGAAAGAATTTAAAGTGCAGGCAGGGATTTATGCACAAAAAAGGTTTATTGCAGCATTATGTGCAATAAAAATCCTGGAAACAGCTGAAATAGCTCATGGTTAAGGTATGGTTAATTAATGCAATTAATGTTTGAAAAGAATTTTTAATAACACAGAAGAGTAATGGTAAGTGAGCTAAGCAGAATACAAGTGTAGTATATAAAACTGGGGGGAGGAGCATAGTGGAAAAATTACTGAGAGGAAATGTGCCAAAATGTTAACATTTTTGCCTCTAGGTAGTAAGATATGAGTTTACTTTTTCTCTTTCTTATAATTTTTATGCTTTCAATTTTTCTGCAATTAAGTATCTCCTATAATCTGGAAAAATAGCAAAAGAGAAATAATATTCCAATTTTAAATACAAATTCTAAATATAGACATTTGTGGAAGTTCCCACCTATACCTTAGGCTTGTGTGGAGATGGCATGTATGGGTAAGCCCATGCTACCATACAGTAGGCCCTTTAAGATTTATCTTTATAAGGGTAAAAGGAAGGAAGGGAGGAAGATTTGTCTACTAATATACCATAAAAGACTGCTGAGGGCATGTTTGACATTACTTTTGAATGCAATTAGAGTTTGGAGAAAAGCAAAATATGTTTTTGGATTAGAAAGTGTGAATATCTCTCATAAGATAGTGGGGAAAGTTCCCAAATATTTATTCATATAGAGAAATTCTCTGTCACACCTTACATCTATCTATGGCATCTCTATATAAACTTGCAATGGTTGCAACTTCGATACCTGGATTGAGGGTTAAAGGAGGAACAGAAGTTTCCTTATTCAAGAGAGAGTGAAGCACAAACATTTTAGATAGAGATATCCAAGGGCAGAGACAAGAAGGTATATGTGAGTAACATTGAGAAATCAGTAAAGCATTTATCATGGTTGGATAAGAAGAAAGGAATTGGAAAGAGAGATATCTACTTAGAACTTTAGATATTTCCTGATAAGAACCTAAGTGTTATTATAGTACTAAGAGAGGAAGGGCATTGTGGGTAGGGCACTTGCCTTGCACATAACAGGCCCAGGTTCAACCTTCACCATTCCATATGATCCCTCATGCCCATCAGAAACAATTCCTGAGCACAGAGCCAGTAGTAAACCCTGAGTACCATCAGTTGTGGCCCAAAACCAAAATTTTAAAAAAGGACCTAGCAGTTGTACAGTAACTTATTACATTCTGTCATCATAAATTTTTCATGATACTTACATCTCATGTTTCCTCTGATTTTTTTTATACAAGGACTCATTCTTCACTGCAGTTTCTCTCTAAAAAGCACTCAAAATTTTAATGTAATGGTCGATATACATGTTAAAACAAAGATAATTTATAATGTGTATGCAAATCACTTTGCATACACATTGCATGGGAAATTTTATTGTTTATTTATTAATAAAATAAATTAGAATACAGACTTTATTTAAAGAAATGAAATATATGTTATAAAGATAATGAAGAGAATGTTTATAAAATAAAATTTGAGCAATAAATATATTGATGAAACTACATACATTTCTGTATTTATACAGAAATATTATTGAGAATATTTTATAGTTCTAAAATATTAAATAGAAGCATCTGAGTCCTGTGGTGGACCTGAAGTCACAGCTATTTTTGCAAACAAAAAAAAGTTTGGTGCTAAATTATGGGCAAATGAAACAAAAGAATTAATCAATTAAAACTCCTATGATAAAAAATGAAAAGACGATGTAAATGTCAAAAAGTAAAGGCAAAACTCAGAATAGATACATTTATAAGTTGTAAGATATCAGAAAAAGACATACGATTACATTTGAAGTATTTCACAACTCTACTCCATTAAACTTACTAGAATTTAAAAAATATTAATTTTAGATAAAATTAACTAGAATTCCTGAGAATCAAGCAGGTTGTACTCTCCAATAGAAAACTCCAATGGGAAGCCTATTTCTAGAGGCACCAGACTCAGGCTTATTTGAAAAGTTCCTTCCTGCTGAGATGTTACTTCTCTGAAGGGCCCCCTTTAGTCTTTAAGAGAACTAACATGAAGAGCAACACTCTATTTCCTTCCAATAAGCCACGAGTAGCAGACTTTACCCAGATCTTCCATAAATATTCCCCCTTTCCACTCTGATTAAACCAGTGCTTCTCAATTATTTTCTATCATGCCCCCCTAGGAAGAAGATAACATTTGCCCCCCCCCGTATAAATAGTATCTTTATTAAAAAAAACTTTAACCTGCAAAGCAAAAATATATAAAATAATTTGAGCTGATTTTTTAATCAAAGGTGATGTCTGGATTAATGGCTATAATGAGCACATTTTGCAATGCATAGCGTTTGGAAGCGGAGTTTGAAGCAGGACACAGCAACTCTCAGCTCCAGAGACATACAGAGACATTAACATGGGGTTTAACTTGTTATGACAGTTTGCCAAGGTCAAACGCACCCCCCTTTACGGATCCTCGCGCCTCCCCTTGGGGGGTGCACCCCACTATTTGAGAACCACTGGATTAAACCTACCTCCTTCATGAGATTCAAACAATAGAAGCTTCTCTTCTTCTATGGTTTATGACAAAGATTACTTGCAGAGAAAAGAGCTTTATTTCGAACTAGTCCTAATTCTCTTTTTCTTGCATGCTTTAGTACATTTTTGTTTTTCTCTCTGTGTGATCTTGATTTACTTTAGTGTTAAGAATTAAGAAGATAAGTAGTGCTTTCTTTAAAATAAATTCAATGATAATAAAATTTGGATAGTAAAATACAAACTTGAGAATGCCAGGCTTGGGAGGAGGGCAATTAATATGTTGGTTGGATGCAACAAGGGAACTTAAAAAGTACATGAATGGTACTAAGAGATGAACCTTTAAGGGATATAGCATGCAGATAAAAACATAACTTCCAGTCAACAAGTAAGAGGATATGGAAAGAAGGGTCAAAAATGGAGGTGAATGACCAGAGCGGTGGCATAGCGGTAGTATGCTTGTCTTTCACTCCACTGATCCAAGGCGGACCTAGGTTCTAACCTTGGCACCCCATATGGTCCCCAAGCAAGGAGCGACTTCTGAGTGTATAGCCAGGAGTAACCCCTTGAGCATCACCGGATGTGGCCCAAAAACCAAAAAATAAAAAATAAAAAAGGAGGTGATCTAGGGACAGAGGTGTGAAAAGTCATGCCCTTTAGTGACAGTGATATGCAATAACTTTGTAAAACAGTATCATGAACTCAAACACTAGTGTAACCCTATTATTAAAACTGTAACAAAATATTTTAAATAAAATAAATAAAAAATAAATTCAACGGTAGGTGCTATGTACAAAACATTAACCTAGAGCATGTGATAAAGCAGAACTTTAAGGAAGGGATGTCTTAAAATTTTTCAATATTATGGGGTTGGAGCAATAGCAATAATGGGTAGGGTTTTTGCTTTGCACATGCCTATATGGTCACCAGCAGGTCCCCCAAACATTCCAGGAATAATTGACTGAGTGCCGAGTCAGGAGTTATCCCTGAGTTCCTCCAGTGTGGCCCACAAAACAAACAAAAATTCCTATATTGTATGTTCTTGTTTTCCGTACATAGCCCCAGTCACTAAAAATCACTACGCATGATGCCCAAAGAACCTATATAATGCCAGGGACAAAATTGGAATTGACAGTATGCAAAGCAAACACAGCAAAATAAGTACTGTGGTTCCCCTGACCTCCTGAAGTGATAGCACAGCAGGTAGGGTGTTTACCTTGCATGAGACTGACCTGGGTCTGACCTGAGTTTGGTTCCCGGCAACCCATATGGTCCTCTGAGCCTACCAGGTAAGATTTCTAAGCACAGAGCCAGAGGTAACCCCTGAACCTTGCCAGGTGTACCCCAAAATCAAAATAAATAAACAACAACAACAGCAACGCTTTTCTCTGAGTTTTTCATATTGAACTTATCTAGTTCTATTTAGGTCTAAATCTTTTTAAAATACTACAATGGTTGTTCTTCTGAACCACATTATTTTAAAAGGTGTATATAGGCACATACATATATGTTTACTTAATGCCCATTTATTCTGGTAGTTTGGGTAATATTTTGTAAACTGATTTGTAGCCTTATGGCATTCACTTCTTAAAATTTGCTTTGAGATTTATTTTTGTGATCCAGTAAATGTTCACCCTTTGTAAATATAACTAAAAGGACATATTCTTTTTGGATGTACCTGGTATGCTCAGGGTTTATTCCTGGATCTGTGCTCATGGTCACTCCCAGCTGTGTTCCAATTTACTCCTGATTGCACACAAGGTATCACATGTGGGGAGGGAATAGAACTTGGTTCATCTGGATACAAGATTAGTGGGTTACAGCTGGACTCTTATTATTTATGACTCTAGAGAAGATGTAAAATTGACTATGGTGGCACCTAAAACATGGTTCAGTATCATCAACATTACCTGAAATTTGTTATTGTGTAAATTAGCTAGGCCCCACCCCAGATCATTTCAATAAGAATTGCCAGCACTGAGGGCACCATCAATGTTTTATAAATTCATTGTGTGACTGATGCCAATCAAATTTGAGAATGAGCACTCAAATGGCTCAATACAATGTTCTAGTTAAATCTTAGCTTGTGTGCTTAGATTTTTTTAGAAATACTGACTACTTGATCTCTTAATTCCTGAAAGATATTAATTAAAATTTCTCACTATATATATATATTTATCCATTTATCCTTATATTTTTTTCAATTATGGCATGACTTACTTTCAGTTTACATTACTAAGGCCATTTGAGTTTATAATACTTAACATTTTATTGAAATTATTATTTTGTCATTTTATAGTTAATCTCTTAATATTGTTTTATATTAAGGTCCATTTTGTTGGCTAGTAGTATAGCAATAGTAGTTTAGTTTGCTTTTATTTGTCTAAAACTTTTGCTTTTTCCTTTATTTTCAGTTTCTATGTTTTGCATTTAGATACATTTATGCTAAGTAACATGTAGCTGAAAATTGCTGTATTGTTTAAATAGGAGCATCTAGTCACCATAATTAATACATATTTTTATTATTTTTATCCTTTTCTGCTCATTTTATTTGTCAAAATCTTATTTTGTTTCAGTTCTTCCATGCTTTTTTATTATATTTATTTTTTTGGCTTATAAGCTATACATCATATTTTGAATTTCAATAGTTACCTATAAATTTTTATATGCACATTTAACTTCATAATGTTTAAAATTCTACAA
>PVKC010015403.1:0-21470 GCA_004027635.1 Crocidura indochinensis
GGTGGGCTATGGGCTTGACAGAGGGACCCACTGTCTGGGGGTCTCCCAGACTCAACCAGACTTTGGGGCTTTCTCAGACCATAGCATACTATTCTCCCTGCTCCAAAGACTCTGTGCTCAGACGTCTCTCACTGACTGTGGACTTTCCTTCTACTTCCATTCTGGTTCCCATCCCCCTATCATGACATTAAAACTGAATCTTCCTAGTTCCTAGAGCTCACCCTCTTCCTGGATTTCATGGGATTTCACTCAGCATTTCAAACCAGCCATCCACTGACTCCTTGTCATGCCCCTTCTCTGCTAGCTTTTCATTCATACCAGGACTCCCTATGCTCTAACCTAAAGATCTTATCTGCATCTGTGTCTTCACTGTCCCCACCCCCAGTGTATCTCAAAGTCTTTTCCACCTTAGTGCTCCTCTCAATCCCCAAGTCCTGCTCCTAGACCCAGAAGACAGATTCCACCCTATTGAGCTGACAGACCCCAATTTGCCCTAGTCCCAGCTGGCTTTGCACCAAGCCTGAGTGGTCCAGGATCTGATCTAGCACAAGACTAGATGTCCTCTGGATTTTATTTCCACCATTAACATTTGCATCCTGACCACTTATGATGTTGCTCATGAGAAGCTCCTTTTTAAAAATTGTTTTGCCATGTTCTTGGCTCCAGTTCCCATTACTTCTCTTCTAATATCAATTTGCCATTGAGTGGGTTTTTAATCACTATAATCCATTCTCTCTCTTATCTAACCGGAACATCTACTATGAACACTGTGCTGCATATATACAAGTGAATCCCTTTAGACACTTTTGCTCCCCCTCCCATGTCTCTGCTGCAAAGAAAAAGTACAACAGTATATAAGACAAAGTCCAAAACTCTAAATTAAGGGAGGATAGCAGGGAAATATCTCCAGTGTGGCTCTGGATGAGAGTTCCAACCTCAGTACCATCTTGCAGCTCTGCCCCCTCCAGGTCTATCTGTGTTGTATTCTGAACTTTGCACACCTTCTTTCCAACAGCACCCTTCCATCTGCTGAGCCCCATTTATCTCCCCAATTATATAACTCAGCTGCTCACAGCCCAGCACAGTGCTGGCAGTTACAGTCTTCATGACTCTCTGCAATATTCCTCTCCCCCCACATGTGATTATCTTCTTAAATCATTTAGGTGCAAATCTCCCTCCTAAGATCACAAAATCCCTGAGATGAGGGAATATGCAAGCTTTGTTTCATGTCTCCAACATCCAACATTCAACATAAGGCCTATACTTGGGCACTGCCAGGAATTTGAAAGGCATGGAAGCTTGCTCTTCAAAGTTGCAGTCCCATCTTCTGAGAGACTTAAAAAGTGGAGAATATAACATGTATGCCTTTCTAGTGTCTCATTAGGTCTTCATTTCCTCCAGTTAAGATGGTTTCCTTCAACCTTTTACCCTTTTTTCCATGATTTAAAATGATTGCTTAATGGTACTTATATTTAAGGCCTCTGCTTCTTTTGTCTAGTTTGTGGGTCAGATATGCATTCTAGAGCTGCAGGAGCGTATGGGACAGGGAATTAAATTACATGAGGGGAAAGTGACAGCTGAGGAAATGTCCTCAGATGTCAGTTCGGATCAGGTTTTTGAGTGTTGCTCACCAGATACGTTCTGTTTCAACCAAAATCAAGATGGTAAAAACTACTAAGTAGAAAAGAGGTGCTTTGTTGACAAAGAAACCCCCTCTTGTACATTGGGAAGTTATGTCTGAGACACAAGTCATCAAGCACCTTCAAAGAGAGGAGATGCAATCTGTATCCAGGTGCACACAGGTCAACTTCAGGATCCTCATATTTGGTAGCTTTTACAGAGCTCAAGCATATTCATTGTGGGATATGGGCATGTAAAGATAGCAAGCATACAATGAACATAGGTCACATGTACACACAATGGCTGTGACACATCATTAGGTATGCTTTCAGTGCAATCACAAAGAAGGCTGACAGGGCGAGGAGGCTCCAGGGCATGGTGTCCACTGACCAGAAACATTCATTCTTTGATTTTTCCTGATTGGTCAAAATTGTGGTGCAAACCTTCAAAACTACAGTGAATATATTGGAGAAAGTGGACATCTTTACTTTGTGTATGATTTCAGAAGGAAGACTTTTGATATCTTATATTGATTGTTGGTTTGTTGTATATGGCTATTACCTGAAGTACATTCCTTCTATCCATTTTTTTGTTGAGGTTATTTTTTTTGAGGGGGGGCTTCTGGTGGAGACCAGAAGGCCTGCTGGACAAATTTTAAAAGAGCTGTAACACTTGAGGTTACTTATTTTTAATTAAATTTCTTTATCTAGACACTGTGGTTTACAGAGTTGTTCATAATATAGTTATTTCTGGCATTCAATATTCCACCATCAATGTAAAATTCCCTCTAATCTAGTCATCAGTTTCTCAAGTTCCCCAAAGCTTGCCCTTTGACAGGTAAAATAATTACTCAATATTTTGTGTGTTACTTCTGGGAAATCAGAATTAAAATTATGGGGTATTGCACAAACTTGAGAATCTATAGTGCTGGAGAGATAAGATTATGTGGTTACAGCAGTGGCTAATAGGGGCCCTCTGAAGGGTCCCAGCATGTTCAACTGTGAGGACAGTATGCCCATGAGTTTTCCTTGCTAGTTGAGTCACTCCTTAGAGACTTACATGGATCTATGGTGTTGGTAGCTTGCACAGACATGGCCTAATGGAAGGCTCTGGTTGGTGAGCATGGCTACAACGGGATTCTAGAAGTATAGAGGTGTATGGGCAGGAGTGAGAAACTTGGGAGAGTAAGGCATTTCAGCCTGGTTTCAAGTTCCCTAGAGGTGACAGCCACAGAGGTTACTTTTTATCATGAGTATATGCTAAATCTTGTCAAAGCTTTCTCTGCATTTATAGATATGATCATATATTTGGGGGGTTTTGGGGCCACACCTGGTGATGTTCCGGGGTCACTCCTGGCTATGCACTCAGAAACTGCCCCTTTGTTGTTATAGTGTATTCCATTAATTGATTCCTGTTTATTTGAACCACTCTTGCTTTCCGAAAATGGATCATATTTGACTATGGTATATGAACCTTTTGGTAGATTGTTGAATTTAGTTTGCTAAAGTTTTGTTGAAGATTTTGCTGTAATGTTCTTTAGGGATACTATTGTTTAATTTCCTTTTTAGTGATATCTCTATTTCCTGGTGTTAGGGAAATGCTGGCTTCATTTAACCCATTGGAAAGTATTACTGTGTCTTTGATATTTTGGAGATGTTTGAGAAGTATGAACAATAATCTTGGTAGGATTCTTTGATAAAAGAGCCCTCACTCACTGTTCATGGGAATGTTGTCTGGCTCATATGTAAAACAGTATAGAGATTCGTAAAATAAATAAATAATAATATAACTCCCAACCAGACCAAGCAGCTCTACTTCTTGGCATCTACTCTAAAAACACATCAAAAAATTAAAGATATACACATGCTTAAATTTATTGTAGTGCTTACTACAGTAGTCAGGAAACAGAAGCAACCAAAACATGCAACTATAATGAATAGAGAAATTGTAGCTTATATACACAGTAGAATACTATACAGCTATAAGAAAAGATTGAAAATAATGAAGTAGAATGAAACTTGGCTAGAGCTAGAGGATGTCATGTTAAGTAAAATAAAACAAACTAAGAAGGACAAATAGCAGATGATCTCAATCTATGGAATATAGAAATAAGAGAGTAACAATGACAAAATCTTGGTCTTAATTATAAAACTCAGATTTAAGGCAGTGGGTGAGCATGGACTGGAGTAAAGTGGCACAATAGAGGGGAGATAGGGACAGAATCGAAGAACTTTAATGGTGGGGGTATAGTAACTGCATAGCAGTGCCATAGGCTTTAACATTATTTAACCTGGGGAAAATATATATATAATTATATACATATAATTACTATATATATAGTAAGAGGGCACAAGAAAACCATTATAAATAAATCTTAATGCAAAATATAGAAAAAAGGTCACTGTTGAGTGATGTTATTATATTGCGATTTACCATTACAAGTGGAAACACTGAATAGCATTATTATTAAGAAAAGGGTTGGGACCACACTTTGCTATGGCCCCAAACTGGGCTTACTCCTGGCTTTATGTTAAAAGATCATGCTTGGCAGGTTCAGAGGACCATATTGAAATCAAGTCTGGGGCAGCCATATTCAAGAAGAGTGTCTTACTCATAGTAGTGTGTCTCTGGGCCATAAGAGGAGGCACTGATATTTCTTATCATCCACATACTCTCAACAATGACTCAACCATACCTGGACTAGCAGAAACTTGGGAATATTTTTGAAGAAAAGGTGGGACTAATTGAATTACCCATAGGCATGTTTTACAAAGTTCAAATTAGACCACAAACAGATTTCCCCAAATTTGCTTTCTGTAAAATACAGGTATTTGGTTGTATTTGGTTGTAACCCTTTGGATTCCTTTTAGATATTGGCCAACATGAGTATATGACAGAACAGAGATGTTCTGACTAGTGAAACTTACTGAACTTAGTTAATATAGCAGTTTCCTAGATAAAGTAATGAAGGGCAGCATCCCAGATATACAGAAAGGATGATATGGTCAGAAAGCACTGTGTGAAGGTCATGAAAAAGCCCAGATAACCACAGAAGAAGAGTTCCCATGGTTGAACAGAGCCAGTTCCAAATGTTCTATTTTATTTGACCAGAATTGCAGCAAACCCAGTTAAGATTGAGATGACCATCTCTGTTTTTAAAGTCAAGGCTGTCAGAGAAAGTAAAAACAACTTCCCTAAGGTCGTGGTGGATAGTGAACCCAAAATTCGGTCTCCACCTCTAAATCTGATGCCCTTTCCACAGAGTCAGGCAGGCAGTGAGAGTTCATTTGACTCTCAGAAAAGGGAAATGGGCCTTTCAAATGGCCTTTGGCCTTTTCCCCAGAACTATCAGAAAAATCTCTAACACATAGAGGCCAACCCTCAGAAGGTCATTCTGCAGAAACAAAATGCTTGGAAATATGAACACACCAGCTGGCCAAATCCTGGTCAGTGTTTCAGATGCTGAGATTATTGCAGGAGAACAAAAGTCAATAATAGCCACATTTAAATTAGTTTTGCCTACTGAAGAAATGTTTACTTACTCTATATAGCTCCATCTTATTTAGTGGGAAATGTTTCCACTAAATCTCCAAGCTAAGGATCCTGAGAATCCCCGGATGTGTTTCCCAGAAACACTTTGTAGCTCATAGTGTGAACTACATGCCCCCTCTTCCCACTGTGATGTCACAGAACAAAACCTCCAGAGGCCAAACTCAGGTATGCTTGTCTCTGCTCTTATGACATCAGTGCTGCTAGTGCCCAGAATACAGAGAGCAGAGATGAGGCTTGGGCACTGCTGTTGCTGCAGCCCAAAGCCTGCCAGCTCCATGCTCTTCCACCTGACATCTCCAATGATATCTATGGTAAGTGTGTAGTTGGCAATGACGTGCCATAGACAGTGTTCTCTTTCCCAAACTAGTTTTGTGTGCAACGTAAGCAGAATTAACACATGCTGGCTTCTTTCTCCTTGTAGAAAGATTCTTCCTGAGTGGGTTCTCAGCCATCTGTGTCTTTTCCCATCAGTTAATGTTCCAGACTCAGGACAGATACCATGATATGTCTCTCTAAACTGCTGACTCCATGGTCCTCCTGTGCAGAACAGGGGGTGACTGGGCAACCCAATGTGGGGCTGCGGAGTTATGAGAAAGCCCTGGCCCAGAAGGTAGATGTCTGTCTGTCTCTCTCTCGTTCTCTGAGGTTGTTCATTCTCACTCATGTCCTCTCATCTCTGGGTCTCAGTTGTCTTGCTGAGTGTCTGCTCATTCTAATCTTGTCTCATCTCTCTAGCTGTGAACCCTTGGCTTTAATAGGTGAAGCCAGATGAGCCTTTCTCTGCCAAGAACCCTTCCTGACCTTCTGGAACAGGATGCTGGTTCATCTCACAGTTCCCATCCACCCTAGTGTGGGGCTACCATCTGCAGTCTATGAGCCAGTCCTGAGCACACAGACAGGTTTAGTCTCTGGGCTCCATTCAGGAAGGGAAATGGGTGGTGCCAGCTTGCAGCTGATCTGATTTCCTTCCTCTTCATGTATTCTTTCACCGCCCTTCATCATCCATTTCCTCCAGGCCAGCAGGGTCGGCATTTCCACGTCAGCTCTTGGGCATCTCCCCCACAATTTGTGTTGCCCTGAAGACACTCCCCTGTGATCTTTCTCTGCCAGCCAGACACTCTGGGCTCTACAGCCCTCCCAACAACCCTTGGACATCCTGTAACAGGCCAGGACTTTGTTCCATTGTGTCCTATGCTCATTTATTGTGTCTTATACCTTGCTGTGTAGGAATCTGTGGGGTCTCAAGGATCTTGTTCCAGAGTCTTCAAAGAGCTCACTTCTAGGCCACAGCATACTTGTCTGGCTCTTCCTTTCCCTGCTTCTCTGACCTTCTTTCCTCTGCCCTGCCATTCTTTCCCCGGCCTTACCCTTCTTTCCTACTTTCTTTCTTTTCTTCTTTCTTTCCTTCTTTTTTTTTCAAAAGTGCAATCACCACTAACACGAATTATGCAATCAAATTTCCCACATTTGGGATCAGTACATCCGTCCAAGTTTAATGGACAAGGCTTGCCCAGAGAAATCTCCTCTGATCTAGGTATCTCACTAGCCCAGTAGTATCGTTTCTCTTTTTGATTGCTCTTTCCCTCAAGTGGATCAACTTCCAGTTCCTGCACATGTTTTGGCATGCTTACACCTTGATCCTCCCTGATTCTTGCCCATCTGCAACACCAATGGAGACAATATTCCTGGTATTCTAACATACAACTTGCCTTGGTATCTGGAACTCAGCTTTAGCAGACCCCTACTTTCAAAGGATCTTCTATGCTACCTATTGGAAGTAACAAGTATCTTTCCCTACAAATCACCCAGAATTTTGGTATGAATGTCTACTTTCTGGCCTGTATAAAAGATGTGCTTTGTTTATTTGTTCAGTGGCTTTCTTTTCCCACTAAACAAGAAACTCCAAAATGGGAATCTGCGTGTCTCTTTTTGTATCTTTCTAATATAGTACATGGTCCACATTTTGTAAGTAAAATATCAAGTAATATATTGAAACCTCTGGAGATCTAGTTTTCTAAGTCAACATGTGGCATGAACACCATGTACTTTTGCACATGGAATTAATAATAAGCCATTTGAATGTTATTAAAGAGTTCAAGTCCCATTTTTTGATATCCCACAAAGAAACCTGCCTTTGATATTCTTTGATATCTCACAAAGGAAAATGCCTTGTATGCTAGGAATATTTATTTGCAATTATCACCATTAAACATTATTTCTAAAGTATCTGTATTTAACACTAACAGAAAAAATTTAAGAAATAAACAGACTTGGGCTTGTCTAACCCTGTGTACAGATCTGGCCTTTGGGAAGTGAGGTGGATGTGTCCTGGGCCTTTGAAAAAGGACAGGAGAACTGTTTGACTCCCTCAATAAAGGTCCATGGCCTCAGCATTATTCTCCCTGGGAGCAAACTGAAAGGGTGGCAGGGCCCTGGCCTTCTTTCAATACTATTATGAGTAGTCCTCTGGATAACAAAGGCTTTTCTAGAATCAGACTTTTCTTTACCCTGCTCTGCATCTGACTTTGGAAGAGCTCCTGGTCTGGGGTAAAAAGGCAGGAGAATGCTGGGGTGAGCATAGAAGGAAGAGCAGACACCAAGTCTTGATGCTCTCTCTCTCTCTCTCTCTTCCTCCATCTCCCTCTCTGGACCCACCTCCCTCTCTCTTTTTTCCTCCCTCATGCTCCCTCCTTCCTTTTGATCTCTCTCTCTTCCTCACTCCTTTCTCCCCCACTTTCTGTGAGTATCTGTGGGCTGGCATGTAGCCCCTTCACACAGACCAGTGAGGCACTCCTTGGCCACTTGTAAGGCTGGAGAGAAACAACTTCCATTAATGGTATAGATAGATCCTGTTGACCCACCCATGGGCTTTTATTCTACAGATCCCAATGCAGGCCTTCCCAGAAACCTAGTCAGAGTCCACTACTGGCCATGTTGAGCTGACCCATCCATGGCTCAGAGGTTGTTTGGCCTGGTAATATATGTGGAGAGAGGGCTCGGCCACTACTCTCAACTGAGTCTAGCAATGTCTTCATGCTCACCAGCAGAGAGACGGAGTCTCATTTCTCATGGTCTGAGCTCTAACCAAGTCCCCATGTTTCAGCTTTCCTTTTCTCAGTCATCTGGTGACCCTGTGAGGACAATCTGCTCAGGACAGTGCATTGTTGAGAGTGAAGAACTAGTTGGGGCACCCTCAATATCCCAGTGGGATCTGGTAACTTAAAACAAACCTCCCCAGTGGCAGTTTCCCTCTATAGCAGGTGAAACAATAAACCAGATTAAACAAGTAAAATCCGTCTCTACCCAGAGAATTTTAATAAATGCTCAAATAAATAAAGCCACATAGACTCTTTGGGGTCTTGCCAGTAAGTCTTTAACAATCTGTTTTTAATAGTCAGGCAATCTGCTTCAGAGAGAGGCACCGGAGGGTAATAAAGTACTTTCTAAAATAAATAAGGGGATAAATAAGATAAAAGCTATAATAATAATGATATTGAAGGGATCCACAAAGAAGCAAAATGGGGGGCAGAAGGGTGGGGTGAGCCTGCTGACTGGAACATGGGTTGTGGAAAAAAGGGGTGGTGCCAGAACCCAATTCCATGGTGCAGCTCCCACAGGGAGACCCAAGGATCAGGCAACCACACCCTGAGCAGAATGACCTGGACATGGTCTTTCTCCACAGCCTCAACCTCCTTCATGGCCACAAGGCATGAGGCTTAGGCAACTTCCTTAGGTAGCTGAAGGGGCTCCTGAGAACCGGAAGCTCCCTTTTCTCTCTTTCCCAATAGCCCCCAAATTGCCCCAAAACTTCAGAAATAAGAAGTCAGTTCTGCAAAGACACTTTCTTGGTAATCATTTTCCTTTCACTTAGAGTAACACCTCATTTGTCTACAGGCAGTGAGGGTCTTGTGGTCTTGTGGGAAATTCATTTTCCAATCAAAGAAAGCACGTTTCATGCTCAGAGGAGGAGCTGTCATGATGTTTTTGCTGGAAGGCCTTCAGAAGGCGCCTGGACTGGACAGAGTCTGACCTTTCCTGTTGGTCCAGCCATGATGAAAAGCATCAATCATGGTGAGAGTCATGGCGAGACCCATGGCGAGACCCATCTCTTTCCACACAAACCTGCCAGAGCCTCACAACCCCCTGACCTTTGACCCCATACACTTTGACCCACACTACTACTCTGTTTCTTAAGAAGATGTAGTTATTTTCCTATGCCATCACCCTGCATTCTTCAGATCTCCTATGTCTTTCAGGACATTACCCATCCATAGTAAGGCTTGGGGAGCTTTCCAAGTGGCACTTCCCTTTCCACCCTGGGAACTACACGGGTGCCAATTTTGTGTAGTTCCTAGGGCTTGTCTAAGGGTAATGATTCTCTCTGGAATAGCCACTGACTCAGTTCAGGGCAGTGGGTGTTGGGACTGATAAGCCATGGAGCCTGGGCCTGTTTTATGGTGGGGCAGACATTTCTCACCAACTTCTAGTGGCCTTGGCAGCCTGAAAATGTTCTTATATGATGGTCAAGATTGATCTTATCAGTATCCACATGGTCTTGTGGAACATGTCCTCACTTTGGATCTGGGAACACAGTTCCATGGCCCCTCCCATCAGCTCTTCTTCCTTCTCCTGTTTAACAGTTGTCTTCTAGACCATGGGTATTAGGAAGGATCTTGTTCTCACTTTATACTCGTTGGGCATAATCATCAGCTGTGCACAAAGCAAGAGCAGAGGTGGCAATTTTATGTCAAATGGACCTAGGAGGGATGTATTGAGGAGACCTGAACTTTGCCTAAATTCTTGTCTTCTCAAACAGTAACTGTCCAATCCTCCTTTCTCTAGAATAATGGCCTAAAATGGAATTGGCAGCTCATCTGTCTTCTATCTACTTAACTGAGTTCTGAGACTCTCTACAGTAGTTGCCCTTCTCTGTCCCCTCATATCAGAGGGTGGGCAGTTCTGCACCTGTGTCCCGACATCTCTTCAGCCTGGCAGCATCTCATCATAGCTTTGATTCCCATTTCTCTGAGAACTCAGGGCAGATCATTCCCACTTTGTGGATCTTCATGGAACCTTTTGTTTGGAGCTTTGTCCCTCTGAATTAGGACTGTCTCTTTAATATTTGCTTTGGTAGGTGTTCTTAGCAGCTTTGTGTCTAGTCTCAGTGGCAGTACTGGTTTGATGATATAAAGAAATGTTAAGTTAATACTTGATAGGTCTAGAGTAGGTACTAAAAGAAGCAGAGTTGTCAGGTCATATGAAAGCTCAGTTCTTTTTTGTTTGTTTGTTTTTTTGTTTGTTTGTTTTTGGGTCACACCCGGCAGTGCTCAGGGGTTATTCCTGGCTCCATGCTCAGAAATTGCTCCTGGCAGGCACGGGGGACCATATGGGGCACCGGGATTCGAACCGATGACCTTTTGCATGAAAGGCAAACGCCTTACCTCCATGCTATCTCCCAGACCCCAAAAGCTCAGTTCTTAATGTTTTGAGAAGATCCACCTGTTTCTCTAGAAGTTAACATCCCACATCTCTAGTATTGCTTATTTCTGCTCTTCCTGAGGCATGCCACTCTCACTGGTGTGAGGCAAGAGCTCAAAGTTGTTTTTATTTTCAGCCCCTTGAAGACATTTGTACCCTTATGTACAGTAACCAAGATCTGGAGAGAGCCCAAAGACTCAAGGATCTAAGGAAAGATAAATCGATGAAGAAAATGTAGCATAGTTGCACATTGAAAACTTAGTAAGCTGTATGGCAAGATTAAAAACCCCCACAATCACTATTGGATGTATGGAATTAGAGGGCATTGAGTGAAATGAGTTGGAGGAGCAGGATGATTTGGTGTGGAATAGAAGAATCAGAATAAGGGAATGAAAGACAGCCTCTCATCTCCAGTCTTTGTGTTTTTAAAGTAGATGTAAAAAAAATGGGGTGATTGGCTTCTATAAAATGTATATTTTGTTTTGAAAATATCTAAACTTTCCATAGAGGGTGAACCAGACAATATTCTTGCCAACAGTGAGTGAGGGCAGCTCCTTTTTCACTGCATCTCCATGAACACGTTTTTGGATGGGCTTAGACTTTTTTTCTTGCTAAGCTCTACTGGTGTCTTGGATATTTTGAATATCAAGCCCTCATCAGAGAGGTATTGGATGAATAGTTTCTCCCATTCCATGGGTTGCCTTTGTATCCTACTTATTGTTTCCTTTCAGGTATAGAAGCTTTTTATTTAATGCAGTGCTTCTCAAATAGTGGGACGTGTCCCCCAGGTGGTGCGAGGCTCCATAAAGGTGGGGGGGGGGGCGTTTGACATCGACAAACACTGTCATAACAAGCTAAGCCCCTTGTTTATGTCTCTGTACATCTCTGGAACTGAGAGTTGCTGTGTCCTGCTTCAAACCCCGCTTTGAAAAGCTATGCATTGCAAAATGTGCTCATTGTAACCATTAATCCAGACATCACCTCTGATTAAAAATTCAGCTCAAATTATTTTTATATATTTTTGTTTTGCAGGTTAAAGTTTTTTTAATGAAGATACTATTTACAGTAGTGCAGGGGGGATGTTTTCTTCTTCCTAGGGGGGCATGACAGAAAATAATTGAGAAGCATTGGCTTAATGCAATCCCATTTGAATCTATTTTTTTGTCCAGTAGTGTTTCATCCTTGAAGATGCCTTCAGCTTCAATGTCATGGATATTCTGCCTATGTTTTTCTCTGTGTACCTTATAATTTCAGGTCTACTATCAAGGTTACTAATCCATTTTGATTTGAATTTATGCATATCATTAAAAAGAGGTATGTAATTGACCAGTTTCCCCAATATCATTTATTGAGCAGACTTTCATTGCTCCATTTTATATTTCTTGTTCCTTTGTCAAAGATTAATTAATCATATACCTGAGTGTCAGTCTCAGAATATTCAAGTCTATGCCATTGATATGAGGGTTTGTCTTTATTCCAATACCCTGTTGTTTTAATTACTGCTTGATAGTACAGTTTGAAGTTAGAGAAAGTGCTGCCTCCCATTTTCTTTTCTCAAAAACTGCTTTAGCTATTAGGGGAAGTTTATTGTTTTATATAAATTTCAGGAGTGTGTAACCTATTTATTAAAAATACCTTGCATATCCTTATATGAATTTATCTTTGAACTATTAGAATTCCAGAAAGAGAGGATAAAAGAAAAGGAGAAGAGCTTGCAAAAGAAATAATCACTGAGAACTCACTTCCTCTTTGAAGAGAAGCTCCTGCATAGCTATATTCATGAGGACCAAAGAGTACCAAACAAAACAAATTCAAACGAAACTATACTAAGAAACATAGTAATCAAAATGATAAAACCAAGAGATAAAGATAGACTACTTAAAGCATTAAAAAGAGGGAACTTCTCAAATATAAGGGAAATAAGATAAATTTGGAAAAAAAAAGCCTTACATGTCATGTTGTAAAAGCCAGGAAAGAGTAGAATTCAAAATTTTGAATGAAAAAAAAATTCCATCCTAGATTTCACTATCCTGTGAAGATATCATTTAGACTTGAAAAAGGGAGAAGAGCCTATTCAAACAAGAACTAGCAGCATTTGTGACAATTAAACCAATCCTCCAAAAGTTACTGAAAGGCCACCTATAAAAATAAGACTAGATTTCTGCAAAACAGCTAGATTTCATGTGCATACACTTGCACAAAAATGGCAACAAAGCTCTATATACCATTAATCTCTTTCAATGTGAATGGACTAAACATTCTATAAAAAGGTACAAATTATCTGGATAGATTAGGAAAGAAAATCTATCCATCTGCTGCCTACAGGAAACACACTTACTCTTAAAGAATGAACACAAATTCAGAGTGTAAGGATGGAAGATAATCATACAAACCAAAAAATAAAAAAGCTATGAAATTCATATTTATATCAGACCAAATGATATTCAATATAAATAAATTAATTTTAAAAAGTGATGGATATTATCTTTTATTTAAGAGAAAAATGGATCAAGAACACTATCATCAATATATGTTCACCAAATGAAAGGCCAGCAAGGAAAATAAAACTTCTGCTAACAAACCTAAAGAAATACATTGCAGAAACACAATAGTAGCGGGATACTACTATAAGACTTCCACTTTCACTAATGACAAACAAATCAAACAGAATATCAGAAAAAAGACAGGAGCCTTAAATGAAGAATTAAAAGAACTGGGATTGTTTGACATATACAAGACCCTTCATTTCCCGAAACAAGAATACACATTCTTTTCTAGTGTGTCCAGAATGTTCTCTAGATAGATAACATATTAGAACATGATTCAACCATCTATAAATCTACAAATATAGAAGTTGTACAAAATAACTTTTCTGACCATAATGTTATGTAGGCAAAAATTAACCAGAGAAAAAAATGGTGGAAACTTCCAACCAGCAGAAACTGAACAAAACACTGCTATATATACATCAGATCAAAGAGGAAATCAAAGAAGAAACAAAAATATTCCTTAAAACTGATAACTATGAAGACACAGCTGTCAGAATCTATGAGATACAAAAAAAAAAAAGCTGTACCATGGGAGAAATACATAGCATTTCAGGCCTATGTTAACAAAGAAATAAAAACCCAAATCAACAGCTTAAACGTACATCTCAAAATTTTGAAGAAAGAACAAGCAGTTAGTAGAAGGAGGAAAACAGTAAAAATGAGAACAGAAATCAACAACATAGAAATCAAGAAAGCAATTCAAAGAATCAATAAAAGTGGAAACTAGACACTGGTTCCTTGAAAGAATAAACAAGATAGATAAATCTTCAGCAGACAAGAAAAAAAAAAAGAACATGTTAAAATAAACTGAATTAGAGGTGAAAGGAGGGCATTACAACAGACCCATCAGTAATTCAAAATATAGTGAGAAGTTACTATGAATAATTTAATGATCTTAATCTTGAGAATTTAGAAGAAATGTATAGATTATTGTTCCTCAAAGCTGAATGAGGAAGAATTAAAAAGTCTAAACAAACAATAACAAGTTAAGGAAATTTAAATTATAATGAAGTATCTCCCCAGAAAATAAATTTCTGGTCTTTAGGGGTTCATGGATGAATCTATCAAACCTTTAGAGAATATTTACTACCTTCACTCATTAGGCTTTTCCAAAACATTGAAAACACAGAAATCCTTGCTAGCACCATCTATAAAGCTAATATTACACTAATACTCAAAGTAGGCAGAGAAAAGAAAATTTCAGAAATTTCAGAAAATTACACTAGTACTCAAAGCAGAGAAAGCAAAATTTCTGGAAAAGTAAATTTTAGACCACTCTTTTTGATGAACATTAATGCAGAAATCCTTAACAAAATCTGAGCTATTCGAATCCAATAGCTTATTCAAAAAAGGATACATCCTGATCAAGAGGGATTAATGCCAGGATGCAAGAATGGTTCAGCATACATAAATCAATTAATGTAATATAACACATTACTTAAATGGAAGATTAGAGTCATATAATCACATCCATTATTGCAAAGTAGCTTTTGACAAAATCCAACATCCTTTCATGATAAAACCCTTGACAAAATAGGAGTGATGACACTTTCCTAAGGATTGTAAGGGTCACCTATAACAAACCCAGAGTCAATATCATTCACTTTTTCTTTTCTTTCTTTCTTTTTTTTTTAATTTTGTTTTTTGGGGTAGAAAAGATTTGTTTGGGGATACGGAGGACAAAATATGAGAACATTGGTGATATGAGTTGAGACTAGTCTTGGGATTGCTGTTAAAAATAGTCAGCTTAAAACTCAACTGTCAATACTTTTAAACCATGGTTCTTTAATAAAAAATTTTAATTTCTGATTCTAAAAAAATAAAAAAAAAGAAAACTGCAATCGTATAATATAAAATTGGGGGGCCAGTGAAGTGGCGCTAGAGGTAAGGTGTTTGCACTATCCAAGGAAGGACCACAGTTCGATCCCCCGGAGTCCCATATGGTCCCCCAAGCCAGGGGCAATTTCTGAACACTTAGCCAGGAGTAACCCCTGAGCATCAAACGGGTGAAGCCCCTAAAAACTAAAAAAAAAAAAAAAAAGATAAAATTGAACCCTATCTCACACGATTCACAAAAGTTAATTTCACATCAATTAAAGACTTTGAAATTAGGCCATAATCCACTAAATGCATGAACTCTCCAATATCTCTATCTAGGAGATTTCCTCAATGATTTAACTCCACTGACAAATAATATACCAAAAACATAAAAATAAAGAAATAGGACTATATCAAACTATAAACTTTCAGCATAGAGAAAGAACTCAAGCTAATTTTGTAAATACTCTATGGAATGGGGTAAAAATTAGCACACCATATAACAAAAACTAATATCCAAGATACTTAAAACACAAAATTCTTAATCCCCAAAAGCAACAAAAACTCAAGGATCCCATAATAAAATGAGAAGAGACACACATTTCTCTAAACAAGACATAGGGGTGAACATTATTATTATTATTATTATTATTTTGGTTTTTGGGCCACACCCAGTGACGCTCAGGGGTTACTCCTGGTTATGTGCTCAGAAGTCGCTCCTGGCAGGCACGGGGGACCATATGGGAACCGGGGGATCGAACCGTGGTCCATCCTAGGCAAGGCAGCAGGCACCTTACCTCCTGCGCCACCTCCCGGCTCCCTAGGGGTGAACATTAGACATAAGGCAAGTGTTTATCATCAAACACAGTGAAGGAAATATAAGTATGCATTTTACAATATGCAAAATGATGAACTAGTAATTGGTTCTTTAAGACTTCAAGACAATCACTTTTTCTTCTCTCAATCTTCATTACACTTTTTCTTTCCATCACGGTTCAGTGCTTATATACATATCTACTTTTCCAACTAAAATGTACAAGTTCCAAGGGCTGGATATATCCTTGATACTTCGCCAGACAGGCCTTGGCTTCTTAATGAATGTATATTGGAGTAATTAGTCTTTCTTTGCTATGCAGTAAGGGTGCTGACATCTTCTGTGCTGTTGAGGTGAATAGAGCCCAGAGAAAAAATATGTGTTTTGTTTGGTTTGGGGTTGGGATTTTCCTCACACCTTGCATTATCTGATTGTGAAATGTCACAGCATTTTAGAAGCAGACCTGACTGTTAAGGGCTTGTCAGTGATTGCCTCCAATCTGGTGTGGGATGGGAAGAAACAAACTAATTAGTCATTGAAGTTAAGAACAGAGTATAATGAACTTCCACGGAATTGTCAGCTTCTCTTCTGGCCCTTGTCACTGTGAGGGCAGAATCAGTTTGGACTGGTTGCATGAGGGTTCCAAGAATTTGGAAACCAGTGAGCAAAGTTTGTGTGATAATTGGTCTTTGAAGAAGTGAAACACAGTCTTATGCCCCAAAAGTCAACTGTTTTCAAAGGTAAATTTTAATAGGCGGTGGCTCAGAGCATAGCTAGCCCATTCCTTTATTGCCTTGCTTCTAGAGCTACTGGCAACTAAAGGGTTTTTAGTGAGTGTAAGAAAAAGTTTGACATTAGAAAAGTGAGCTCAAAATACTTCCTCCAAATTCAAATAATTCAGTTCTCTTGTTTTTGTCATTTTATTCATTGGGTCTCCCAAGTGGAGAGATAAGATCATAAACCCACATCTTAGAATCAGGCCTCAAGTCCCCAGCAGACCACAAAAAAGCCCAGTGAAACAGACCTGAATGGAAAAAGCTATAAATTTAAGCTGCCCTAGATCTCTACTTCCAAGGGTGACAGTGGCAACTGGCCAGAAGCCTGAGGGCCACACTTAATTTGCACATAAATTTATATAAATTTTTAAATACTGTGCATGAATGTACAAGCTCAGTATTCAGTTGCATGATTAATAAAAATGTCCTTGTTTTCACTAGTTATCCAAACCCCAGGATGGGTTAACTTTGTCCTGTGACTACTAATACACGCAAAAAGAACACTTCTGGAATTTTTAAATCTTTGTTTTCTTGTAAATATACTAGTGGCTTTCAAGGACCTTCTTGATGGTATTCTCATTGCCCATGTAAGGCTCTTGTTTTATAGATGACTCTTAAGAGACACTTCCAAAAACCAAACATGATCATAGAAAGTTCAAGAAAAAAACTATGCCTACATTCTAAGTTAAGAAAAAAAAATCTTCCCTCTAGCAGCCTGGGTTTCTCTGGAACTACAGCCTCTCAAAGACATATTTTTATTGAATTTATTCTTTTTTTTCTTATGGTGAGTGATGCTGTGCTGTGTCCCTACTGAGAATGTTTTTGGAACACAAATCTAATAAGAAAGCAAGGACAACTCTTACATTCATCTGTAGTCTCTATTTGTTTTCCTATAGGAAGCATTTTCATATATTTCCTATATTTTTCATATAGGAAGCATTTTGACCATATAATATATTATGAATATATCCCACAGGAGAGTTAACTTCCATGATTCAAGTACTGAATGTGTTTCTACAGTATGGTGTATGAATAAAACTAGATGAGACAACACAAAGACTTGATAATTACCAAATGCTGGACTGATATAGACATACACCCCTGTGATTCCCATTTCTGTGTTCATATGTTCAGAATATGAGTGCTTTGAGCGTGAGCACCACATTAGTTAAACTCTCTTGTACTCTCTCCAGTGCTCCATTCATTTTCAGTTCATGGAGATACCCCTGATATCCTGATGGAATGAACATTGGTGAGTTTGGTATATGACTATGTGACTTTGCGTGACTTAGACAAAGTGTGTGTGCTGTAAGGGAATCATTAACAAATAGGAAACTGGCATGAGAATTGACAGGAAAGACTCATATGGAAACTTGGAGAGATGTTCCTAGTAAAGCACATCTCTCGCCTAGCAAAATGAAACTAAATATGATTGACAGAATCATGTGTAAGCAATGCCTATATAGATGATCTGGAGCTACTACAAGCATTACACATATACTTAGGTCAATAGTTTACACTCTGATGAAATAATACCATAGTTCTTTCCTTCATTATCAATTCAAGCATTTTAAGACTAGCCATAGTAGTTTTCAATTTTATCCAAATGGAATCAAATAATGCTTCTGTCAAGATTCTATTAATTATATTACAGATGCAAAGTAAAAACTTCATAGGATAAGTGGTAAAAGAGCCTGTTCTTGAATGATATCCTTGAGTACATTCACCCTTCAGGCTTAGTCAGAAAACATACACACAACACCCATCTGTGCCAGTTTACCCTAGGGTATACTGTTAATGAAAAAAAAAAACTGAATAATTCTGTATTTATTTGAGTGAATACTTCTGGGAACTGCTGAGTGGACTGGATATCCCAACCTAGAGTCATTTAAGAGTCACCTTGCTGGTCAAGTGATTTCTAGAGAATTTGCTTTACTAGAAAACAAAATCTCTGCAATTTCACTGTGCAAATGAATTTACTGAAGAGTCTCTAATCTTAGAGCAGCACTATGCTCTTGCTGCAAAATGATAACAATCTAATGTTTCTTCTAAAGTCCCAAACCTGTTTTACTGTGTGTTATAGCCCGTTTTATTTTATTTTATTTATTTTTTATTTATTTGTTGTGTTGTGATTCCACTTGCTAAATCCATGATGGAATTTGTTGTTCTCTTGCATTTAAGCTGGAAAGAATGACTTGCTTAGGAATGGCCAAAAGATGCCAGTTTCTTCACTTTTCTCACACATTTGATGCTTGAAGTTTCTCATACATTTGGTACCAGAAGATCCTTGAGTTAAAGTGGTATCTGTAAACCTACCGAGATATTCAAAGAATTGGTAGAGTCAAAATAAGGACAGACATAAAGACAATGACTGGGTACCTAGGTAGATGTTGAAGTAGGTGTTTTATTAAATATAAAAAGTTGATCAGATCTGTCTGTTAGGAGTAAAACCATTGAAATCAACCTCGCTTACATGGCAAACAGAAAAGAATGTTATATTACTCTTTTCACATGCATGTGAAATATAAAAGAAAATTATTATATTGAAGAAGCCATTTAAATAATTCACATACTTTCAAAAAGTACATTAGAAGCAGAAACTAGCTAGAAAAATGAAGGTACTATATCACAGAAACACATATGCAGAGAGTTTCTGTATTCTGAGTTTTTTAGTCTTTGCCTTATTTTGTTTCTCTCAACACCACACACGGTTGTTTCATCAAGGGCTTTGGAATAAAATGTGAAAAGCCTCTAAAGAGGCCTTGTAGCAAGCCTGAGGTAATTTTCTGAAAATTCCATTGGGAAATTTAAGTACTACTTGAGAATGGATAACTTCTGAAGTCATGCCTTTGATAACATATAGGCCCTCACCTTGTTTTTATTTTACCTCATAATGCCCTCTTTGGAATTTTGGAAAAGTTCGATTTTTTTTTTTTAATTTTCTAAGAGAAATAGTCATCAGATAACAGGAATGTTCAGAAGCCAATGCTTGTCCTTCAAAGTCTAGAGTCCCAGTCAAATGGAGGTACTTGTATGAGAATGTCATAAAAGCCTTCCTTCCTATATTTCTCATCATGCCTTTTGTGGTGTTTTTTACTTAGTACCCAAATTCCCATCTGGAACCAACATGTTCAGTCAGTTGTGAGATGAGGAGGGGGAGACTAAACTGAGAGTTGGCAGAGTATGTCCTGAAGTAAACCCATCTGCCTTCAAAACTCTTTTCCCTGAACCTTGTGATCACTCATCCTTCCCTTGGGGCCATTGCTCACTTCCTGTCTACAAAGATAGGATTTCAAAAATGCCACATACAAACCAAATTACCCATCTTTTTTAGAGGATTGACAGCTAATGGTAAGTCAAATCTGAGAAGCACATACATATGTTCTTTGCTAGGTTTGTTAAATCCAAAATTGCTGCTTGTAAGAATGAACATTGTGGACCTTTTTAAATAAATTCAGAGAATACAGTGATAATATATAGGTCCTCTAGAAGGTGAAATACAGACATTGCCTTAAATCTACTGCTAGTATGACCTGCTATTAGAAGATATATCCTATATCAAGGATATATATTGCCAACTTTGAAATCAGGTCTTCTTATGTAAAATAATGAAACTAGGTAGAATGTATTAAAAGTCCAACTTGCAAATATATGTCCATGGACCCTACAGTAATTCTGGATAGTTACATCTCTTAAGAATTATATCTCTGCTGCAAAATGAGAGCCTTTGTGTACTCAGGCCCTAGAAGTCCAAAGTCTTCCATCAAATCAATCTGATTGAACCTGAACTTTGGGGAATGTGTGTTTTCTGGGTCACCTGTTGCTGGTGTCACCTTGGCAGAAAGTTACCGCCTAATTGAACATTAGCTATTTTCTAACAAAGAATCAACTGTTCCTTCTCCTCCACTGCTTCACACCTCCAGATGGTTTGACAAAGAGCTAAAGGTCCCACCACAACCCCAAGATCTGTACACTCTCTTCAGCAATATTCCAAGGACACAATGGTTATGAAAAGAATGTGAGACTGAGCATTGGTGTTTTCGAGCAATAGGAATATTACTTTTATCCCAGGGATCAACCTCAGGTGAATGGGCCAGATACAGGGATGATACAAAGATTAAGAAAACAAGACAAACATAAGAAAGGCCGGGAAAGGGGGAAGCCACTGAACTCTGTTGGAACTCAGATGGCGGCACCCATCTCTGACTGTCTCCTGTGCTGTTCTGCATTCTTGGACTGATTTTATCCTGTGTGTGGCTTCATCTGCAAATGGCTAGCCTTTTCTGGAGGTGAGTTGATAAGCCCAGAGAGGGAGGAACCAGAGGAGTGCTGCCGAGCACATCATTTAGACAATGAATACAACCACAACACAAAACCCACAATACAAGTGTGACAATGGGGAACAACGCAGGCCAGCTCCAGACATAGAGAATGAAGATGGCAACTCAGATGACCATAACATGGCAAACCAAGTAGTCAGTCTCTCAGATAAGGAGCTTAGAGTTGAAATATGGAAGATGTTCAAAGACCTCAAAGAAAGTATTGAAGAAAATACTAATAAGAATCACGAGAATATGAAGATAGAAATGAGAAAACTCCAAACTGAAATCTCAGGTCAAATAACAGGTCTGAAAAACTCAGTAGATGAATTGAAGAAAAACATGACTGAGCTTTCCCATTGGTTAACAGCAGCTGAGGAACAAAAGGAACCAAAAATAGGGAGAAAGAAGGAAATAACAAGGCTGAGAACAGAAATCAATGATGTAGAAACCCAAAAAACAATCTGAAAAATCAATGAAAGCAGAAGTTGGTTCTTTGAAAAAATAAACAAGATTGACAGACCACTGGCAAAACTAACAAAGA
>PVKC010015404.1:0-21506 GCA_004027635.1 Crocidura indochinensis
GTTGGACCTAAAAAGGCTTAAGCCAATTTACCCATTCAGTATACAAAATTTATACATCTCTATTTTGACTATATTTACTAAAAATAATAAACTCCTGAAAAATTTTATAGATTATTTTAACCCAGATTATATTAAGTTAAATTTCAATTTTTACATATAATTTTTTAACTTGGAACAAATAACATAAATAGGTCATCCTATTTTTGGTCCCTAATAAGATTAATGCTAATTACAAACAATCTTATAGTAAAGGTAATATAACTCAATAGAAATTGAATATCTAGTATTATATGTCAGATATAGTGTATAAAGAGACCATTGACACTTCCTTTTATTTTTTATGTTTGTTATATCCTGATAAATTAATTTTGTTTTATGGTAAGTAACCAGAAATTAATTTGTTGTATGATAAATACCTTAGGAGAGAAAAAGGTACAAGAACAACAGTAAATTTGTGAATAAAGAGTTGATTTATTTGGAAATTAATATGTTAACAGTTTAGGTCAAGAGAACTTGTGGTACATATGCACAAATGAATATTATGCAGCCATAAGAGAGATGAAGTAATGAAATTTTCCTATACATGATGGACATGAAATCTATCATGCTGAGTGAAATAAGTCAGAGAGAGAAACGCAGAATAGAAAACTAATCTATGGATTTTAAAGAAAATAACAAGCATTCTTGCAATAATGTCCAGAGACAATAGAGATGAAAACTGGAAGGACAGTGAGTGCAGTTAGAGAAGTAACTACACTAACAATTCTCATGACAATGTTAATGAGTGAGAGAAGAAGAATGCCTGTCTTGAATACAGGCAAGGGGTGGGGGAGGAGGGTCAAAGGGGTGTTCTTTTTATGACTGAGACTAAACTACTATCATGTTTATACTCATGGTGCTTAAAGACATTATAAATAGAGGATGAATTAAGATAGAGTACACAATAATAATGACTAAAATAGTGCTAAACCTGGAGTGTTGGTTTTTGTTTAGGAAGACATAATGTAATGGAGCATATTTGTTCTCTATGTCTGGGTAATAGGCTTTCTTCCAGATAAGACTAGAGATTTTATGAGGATAAATAAGGCTCATCACACAAAATAACATATATATTGAGTAGAATGACTATGTATACTAGAAAACTCATTGATAATGAAAGGGATTTTATACAAAAACTGTGACTCATAAGTTCATTTCATAGTTATCCATGAACCATTGTTTTCTACTTCATATACTTAAAAGAGACACTTCTTACATAACACAACTTTTTACATCTAATATTAAAAACATGATTTCCTTATATCAAAATTTGACAACAATGAATCTCAATTTCTTTATTTGATTTCAAGGTCAGTATCCTTGGTTGAAATATATGCTAATTTTCAGTCTTCATGAATAAGTAAATTAACCTATAATTTATTTGATTACCTTGCTATATCTTGATCTATAATACATAACATATCTGCTGTCTAAAAGACAGACACAGAAGTTGTTCAGCAGGGATTGAATTAATTAACCAATCTCTCTAACCTCTTACTTCATGTTCACTCTTTATTGTACTACATGTCTTCTCTAAGATTACTGGACGGTTTAATGGAGAGGGCAGATGATGGATGACTCCATTCTACCCATCTGTTAAATCTTTTGGGGGCTACAAGCTTAAGGTTACCTTTGGTCCTTAGCTCAGTGATAATTGGTGGTACATTAAGTGAGTTTCATGGAATGAGCTCAGGTCAGTCACATACCACCAGGCAAGCACCTTTCTCTCATAATATCTCTCTTGCCAAACTTACCTCAGTTTGTAGAAATGTTGAGATGTATAGATGGTTGTAGGCCTTGCCAAATTTACAGAATGAACTTTTTCTGACATATTAATGCTTTCTAAAATTTAACTGGCTTTTGATTGGTGACTGCAATTTCTCCCTAAAATCTTCAACATTCGAGTAGGTTAATGAACTTTAAATTACCTAAATTTTATTTTAGTAATCCTATCTCTTTAATAACCTCTTTCAATTGACTCTACCTAGGTCACTGAGATAGTTTACCAATATGGTTCTTAAATTGTAGCTAAATGAGCATACATAAACCTTAAGAATAAGGTCCCACTGTTCTTCATCAGACTAGACATACACAATGGGCTGTTCTGGTCATGATTGGAATGTAATTTTAAAATTCTTGAATATGACTTTTGCCATGTTTTTGAGATTTTTTTTTTATTATGTTGATTTGTAGTCATACCCTATAGTGCTCAGAGTCTACCTGGTTCTCCATTTAAGGATCATTCCTAAGAGTATTCTGGGGACCATATTTGGCACAAAAATCAGACCTGGGTCAGCTTCATGCAAACGAAATCCCCCACTTGTGCATTATTACTCTGGTTATGTTTCTAGTTTCTTTTGAAGAGAAATATGTTTTTCCCATTAATGACAAAATAGTGAGAGACATTAGTTAGCATTGATCTTCATTGCTTTCATCTATTGGCCATGCCCCCAAATGATAAAGTAGGATATAGTTTAGTGAGATTAACTTTATATACTGAATTACCATGTTTTGTTCATATTGTTACTATAGACAGGAAGCATGACCCTAATGAGTTTTATTGTGAACAGAGGACTGACTAGTTCTACTATGATAAGATGAAGTGTGGTTTCTCAGAATGTGTAGATTAGAAAAAAATGGCTCATTTTAATGTGACACACATACTAGGTGGAACTGTAGTAAGGTTATATCTAAAAACTTTAGAGGAGTAAGAGCTAAGTTGAGGTAACCGAATGAGAATACAGGTTTAAAATTTTAAATACATACTGGGCTGCTCTCAGGGATTTCTCTGTTCCTTTCTGACAAAACACATTTAGGATATCTAAGAATATTAATTCTTTATGTTATATAACTCAGTTTAAAGCTATGTCAGGAATTCCTTTCTTAGGATGATAATGTTATTTGTACAGTTCAGTAATCCCACTAGAATTTTAAAATTTGTGCTATATGTGTTGAAAGATGTAGAGGGATTAGAGCTTAAAAGGTGTTTTATCTTGCTCCTACTCAGGAATCAGAAAAAATGGAATAAGTGGAAAAGAATTACAGTTATTTTTTTACAGACTAAATAGTCCTTTATAATCTTTCATTGATCAAGTAGAGTGATTTATAGAACTTTGCTATGGTCTTAACACAACCTTAAAAATTTTAAATATTGCGGCCACAGTAGTGGCATAGCAGTAGTTCATTTGCCTTGCATGTATGTGGCTGACCTCAGATGGACTGCAGTTTGATCCCTCAGTGATCCATAAGGTCCCCCAAGCCAGGGGCGATTTCTGAGCACATAGTCAGGAGTATCCCCAAAGTAACACCAGGTGTGGCCAAAACAAAACAAAACAAAAATTTAAATATTTTGCTGTTCCAGATATCCTGACACATAAAATTGAATAATTTATTTTGAATCTAAAGCTGGAAAAAATTTCTGAGCAAGAACTGAATAAAAATATTTTAAATGAATATTCTTGAGCAGATTTCTGTTGGGTATTTTAAATTCTTACAAAATGTATGAATACATTTATTGCGGAAATGAAGCAAATGTTTAATAAGTGGTTACATAAGCTGGCTTATTTAGCTTGTGCGGAAACAAGCTATCTCAAGGACATTTAAGGCCTCTGGCTCCCTCAGACAATTCCAATGAGAGTTATTTCTCTCGGTTCCAAAAACACTTCCCAAAAATGCTTTTTTTTGAAAAGGGGATAAAACTTATTAGAGAGCAACTTATCTCAGAATATTTTTAAAAATATTTCCTTCTTTAAGTGATAAAAGATCAATTTTTCACTGATGCCAACATCTTTCTCCTTTGAATTTGTGGACATAATGAAGCGATTTGAATGTTTCTAAAAAGTTGGAAATGAGTACAATATAGTTAACATGTTTGTATATACGATTTTATCATAAGAATGCTCATGCAATTTTAGAGAGTGTTGGGGAGTATTTCCAAGAAAGTGTAAATACTGCAGATTTCAAAAATCTGTCTAACAAATATATTTATCTAACACCTTAGGAAAGACTTGAGTCCCAACATTGATATGTTAAAACTATATGTCAGAAATTCATAAATAGATATCACAAATAACATAACTTACTTAATCTTTTCATAAAAATATATATGTATTTTTTTAATTATTGTAGATTGTTGGAAATAGGACATACGTATCTTCTTATCAATAATTGCACTTAAAAACTCATCTATATAGGTATTTAAATAAAAATTGTAAAAATGTACATTTCTCTAATTATATTTGCATAACAATGTAGAAAGTTATGGCTGTTCTAGCAATACTAGCTTATTTAATTCTGAAACTGATTTTTATGTAAAAAAATGGAAAATGGGGTAAATTCTCAACTATATTCTCCCAATTGGCTGAAGTAGTGAAGGCTTCTCAATTTAATCTGTTCTTATAGAGTTTTCCAGATCACACTACATTGGAATTTTAAAGTGCTTTGCAGTTTTTTCACTGAATATCTATCATATGGTATGTGTAAGAATGTATGAAGTGATTGAAACTTTAATGAACAGTTTATAGTTGAATTTGAAAAATTCCAGGCATTTAGAGATGGCTGGTCTATTAAATACCCATTGATTAAAATAATCCCAGGTAACGGAACATTACTCATTTTACAGATGTGTGCATTATAAAGCCAAATAATGAAATGAAACTCTCACAGAATAATGATTGCATTTGGCACGTAGTTATTGGTAATTGTAACTGAAATCAAGAAAGTGGCATTCAGAATTTGTCCACAACTTCATTATAGTGGTGGTTAGATGTAGTATATGGGAAGAAAATAATAAACTACTGAAAGTGAAAGTAGCTCCTGCAGATATACACTGAATGCCACTGATTAAATGATGAACAAAAATCAATGTAATGTATTGTACACAATAAGAACTGATTAATTTTATGGGCAAGAAATAATCAAAATCAATATAATATAAATTATATAAAAATCTCTAAAGTTTTTCTCTCCATCTTATCAACTTTATAATTTATTCTGAATAATATATGTAAATTTAAATAGCAGAAAATGAATCGTGAATATATTAAAATATTTGAAAAAATGATAGGCTCAGGAAAATGGGTTTAATATACACAACATATTTATAGCCATCTGTTTATTCTCTCTATACTAAGCTAACTAGAATACACAATGAACTAAGCTATCCCAATTCTTAACCTTGCAGTATAAACAGATATTTATTGTATTTTCTCTACAAAGAAATGTTTCTGTGGGAGTTGGTCTTCTATCTCCACACCTGTCAATCACTTTTCACCACTTTCAACAAAATGAGCTCTGGTGACTTTATAATTTAAACTTACTTTAAAGAATTAAACTTTATAAACAACATTAAAAATTAAAAGACTTGGTGGAGCAAGTGGTATGGTGTCTGCCTTGCCCACCCTAGACTAGGACAGACCACTGTTCGATCCCCTAGCATTCCATATGGTTTCCCAAGCCAGGAGTGATTTCTGAGAGCATAGCTAGCAGTAACCCCTGAGCATCACAGGCAGTGCCCACCCCACAAAATTAAAAGTTTTCAGTTAGGGACCAGAGTGGTAGCACAGAAATAGGACATTTGATTTGCCTGAGGCTGACCCAGGACAGACATGGATTAAATTCCCATCATCCCATAAGGTCCCCCAAGCCAGAAGTGATTTATGAGTGCAGAGCCAGGAGTAATCTCTGAATACCACCCGGTGTGGCCCAAAAATCAAACAAAAAAGATTTCAATTAAAAATCTTCATTGAGGACAAATATAGTGATTTTAATATAAAACCACTGAAACAAATTAGCCAGTTTTTTTTTTCATACTAAGTCTCACAGAACAGAAAATGATTCATTATCTAATATTAGTATTACAATGTCTACTTTGGACCCAAATTTACCTCAAGTAGTCTAGTTTGATGTCTTTTCATTATGATATTTATGTTAATTATAAATTATAAGTGTAATTTGGAAATCATTTGTTATGCATACATAAATATTTGTTTACATATTTCAATTTTTCCAAGATCATAATCTTTATGTTTCTCACACTTTTTTTGGTCTTATTCTTCTTCCTTCTGCACCTTCCATCTTTTCTAACTTTCTTTCTTCTTTTGTTATTTATCAATTACTTGGATTTTTCAATAATAGATTAGTGTAGACACGTAGATTTTCCCTTACGATGTATGCTATTACTAATACTATTTGGTTTTGTCATTTGCTTTAATAATTCCTTGAACTTCGCTAAATCAATCTATGGCATAGAGATGGCAGTTTGAAATATAAGGTGATAGAATACCAATTATTATCTTACTTGTTCTTTTTCTTTAAGTCTCTGGTCCAAAGTAAAAATTAGGACAAGTAAAATAAATTTACTATAAGGCAACATATTCTGGATATATTGTTTCTTAGGTAAGATATTTTATATTGGCACTATTATCAGAAGGAAATAAATAAACTTAATGAAATATATCTGATGGGAGGTAATGAAGATAACCTAACAGGTCTTAAAAATAATATTTTATATAATCTTTCCATACCTGCAATATGGAATGTGCAAACAAATAAATTCAGGATTTTATTAAATCAATTATTATGTTCTACATATTACTGCTCATTTTAATAATTTATGATAAAACATTTATTTATCTAATATTTACAGCTTAGTATAATTTGCTTTTTAGATGGTAACTTATTTTCCTTTTAATATTAATATAAGTATTTACTTCTTGTATAAAATAAACGTTTTCAGATCTAATAACATGTTGTGGGAATAATGACACAGGAAGAAAAATGGATTAAAGTAAAAGTAGCCATGAAATTTGTATTAGAACATAATATGCCTAAAAGACAGCTATCTATAATTGTAAATTATTTATTCTTTAAGCATATTCAAATACACAAAGTCATATAATTTCCTCAGTTATAACCAAACAGTTTAGTAAATTAATTTAATCCTCTTAAAAGAGGAGGAATGACAAAAACAATATTTTTTTTCATGGTTTTTGGGTCACACTCAGAGGTGCTCAGGGGTTATTCCTGGCTCTGCACAATCGCTCCTAAGGCACTGGAACTGATGTCGGGATTAGAACTACCATCTGTCCTGAATCAACTGCATGAAAGGCAAACACCCTACCACTGTGCTATCTTTCTGGCCCCTAATATTAATATTTTTATTTTACATTTTACTACAGTTTTTTCAACTCTGGATAAGACATTTAGTATTTTATCTTATCTTATTTTAATTTTAATTTAATTTTATTTTTGGTTGGGCATTTGAGCATTCCCTGCAACGCTAGGACTTACTTGTGGCTATGCATCCTGATGGATAAATTCCAGGATGGACTGACTGAACTTCAGTTACTATGTCCAAGTTAGGCACTATTCACTATCTAATCTCTTCAATTCCATGATTTTTTTTAACAACAAAACTGTCTTCATAGGCACAGAAATATCAGTTTGTTCTACCATGACTTGTGCCATTCAGAAGTACATGATCAGCCAGCTAAGGTTGAGACTTATGCTCTGTTTTTTTTTTTTAAATATACAAATCTTTAATTAATCACCATGACTTTTTCAATATTTTTTGTTAAATCATTCTGAGATATAGAATTCAAAAATAATTGGGGCCGGAGTGATAGCACAGTGGTAGAACTTTTGTCTTGCACACTGGTGATCCAGGAAGGACATGGGTTCAATCCCTGGCATCCTATATTGTCCCCCAAGCCAGGAATGATATTGAAGCTTCACTGATTGTGCCCCCCCCCCAAAAAATATTAGTCTATTTTCATGCATGTATTTTCCAACATCCATCCCTTCACCATTATTCATTTTCTATCATGAATTTACCGCATTAATCTGTTCCCCCTCTATGTCAGATAGATATTCTCTCTTTTTCTCTTTTCTTTTAGGCAAGTTTTCCATTTAGGCAGTTTGCAGTAATATCACAGAAGAAATATTGTGCATGTTATTTACTTTCTTGAATTCTTAAATATAATTAAATATAAATAATTTTCAAAATGATTTTAGCGCTTGGATTTATTATACTATTAGTATTAGGGTTTGATGCATAACAAATTAAATGTTAGTGCCTGCTAACAGAGTGACTGTTAATCTCCATTATTGTTCTGGTGAACCCACTCCCTTCCTTCCATCTTAACCATTCTGTTTCATTTTTCTCAAGTAAGCTTCCTAATTTAGTCAGTTTTCACTTTGTTTTCTTTGGGCATTTGTTACCTATATTTTCTTTCTTTGTATTTCACACATGAGAAAACTCATTCTGTGTCTGTCCCTCTCCTCTGATTTACTTCAGTCAGCATGGTTCTTTCTGGATTTATCCAGACTGTGATGAATTGCATAATTTAATCTATTTAATTATTTAAATTAAAATAAAATTCCTGAACTATTTGCTAATTAACACTGTCACCTACCTTATCATTGTGTATATGATTATATATATAAATATACATATGCATATATGATACCAAGCCACAGACATTACCTTCTTTTTTATTTTAGCTTGTTTGTTTTTGGCCACACCTGGTGATGCTCAGGGGTTACTACTGGCTATGTGCTCAGAAATTGCTCCTAGCTTGGGGGACCATATGGGACACCAGGAGATCAAACCGTGGTCTATTCTAGGTTAGTGCGTGTAAGGTAGATGCCCTAATGCTGTGCCACAACTCTGGCCTCAGGCATTAACTTTCTAATTTTTTGCATCTTAAGATTATTTAATTATAAGATTTTTTCATTAAAAGTTTTCTAAATTATCAGCTATTATTTAATATTTCTGACATATTAATAGTTCCTCAATAGTATAATGTTTAACTAGGTATGACAGATCTAGAAAATAAAAAATTAAAAAATATTGGATTGTGTTTTGTTTTGTTTTGTTTTGTATTTTTGTTTTTCTTTTTGTTTCGGCCATGCCCAGTGATCACTCCTGACTCTGCACTCAGAAATCTACACTCCTGACTTGGGGGACCCTAGGGGACACCAGGGGATCGAATCACAGTCCGGCCTAGAAAATATTGGATTGTTGATAACAAAACTCAGCTTCAGATCCTTTGTATCAATAAAAATAGATTTTATAGAGGTACTATATAAAAAGAAAATATTAAAGAATATGTTTTATGATAAAGGAACTAAATTGCCATTGTCACATCCGAATTATCTGCTTTTATTGTGCCAATTTTTCAATTGTCTATTTTTCCTGAATGTCTTAAATTTCATATAACAACTTCTGTTTAAATTTTATGACATAGTAATGAAACCTTGTCTTGAAGGGAATTTAGATATCAATATTTTAAAAGAATTATTTTATATTTCTAATTAGTGAAAAAAATTATAATACATGTAGAATATCTTCACAAAAGAAAAAGTGCACTTAATCATTGTTGAACACTAACCTATAAAGTTTTGAAATATATAGATTAAAAATAACTTAATCCAGTTTATCAGAAAATTGACCACTGCCTTCCAGTTATCCAATATTCAAAATTATAGCTGATACCATTTTTCATTAGTCTGTATACAAACCATTTAAAACCTTTAGTTGAACTGTATAATTTATGAAATCTATGTATTTTATTATATCTATTTAAAGATGCTCATAAATATGCAATTAAAATTATTATTTTAAATTTATGTGAATGTGCTCCTAGCTCCATGAAATTCTTATTTGACTAGAAGATATTACCAGATAAATAAAAGTTATAATTTTAAGGCTATAGTGTTCTGATCACAGTCAGACATTTTTATATATCTATGGGATTATAAATAGTATACTCACAGTTCTACTAGTTCACATTTAAGATTAAATGAACATATAATAAAATATGATAACATAAAGCAATATTTTTCAGGTCCTATAATTTTTTAAATATTTTATGTAATTTACTTGTGTATCTGTTTACTTCTATCTTTATAATGCTATATGTATCACTGTTACTTTCAACTATTTTTACTTTGGTGCAGTAGTATTTCTTTTTTTAGGAGTGGATGGGTCAAACCTGGTGATGTTCAAAGAGTTACTCCTGGTTCTCCAATCAAAAGTCACTCCTGGCAGGTTCTATAGATCATATGAGACACCAAATTGAACTGGGGTCTGTCCAGGGTTACTGTGTACAAGGCAAGTGCTCTATCACTATGCTGTGCTATCGCTCTGGCCCCACAATAGTATTTCTTAGCTACTTGTGATAATATGCATAAAAAGTAAAATATATATTCATATTTTATGAAATATAATTTTTATTTTTTGTTTTCTACTGGAATATTTTTATTTAATACAATGGGATTTGTTGACTAAACAAATTACTTCCAGTCATTGTTATTGTGATAGTATATATCTATTGGAATTCATAACCTATTTGAATTTGCTAGTAGATATATATTCATAGATTAATTATAAGCATAAGTGTCTATCTCATTAAACTTCTTGAAAAGTTGAACAATTATTACTTTCAGTGCTCAATCCTTTGCCTACCTTTTTGTAGACTTGAAGTAAATCTTAATCTCTGGGTGAATGGACAAATAAATGATTTTTATTATTAAAATATCATTAAATATTTATAGGATTTAATGTATAGTTTATGTGCTATTCGAAATTGCTTATGTGGACTATGATTCATCAGTTGACTTTAAGAAGAACTTAAAATTTAACCAGCACTTTTGGTACTATAATCTATTAGTATTAAAATGATGTATTTAAAATTGTATACTTTTCCAGGGTTTATGAAAACCCTGAAGAGCTACTAAATGTTAAAGATACTTTAAAATAGTTCACAATGATACTTTAAAATAGTTCTTTGAATAAAAATGTTTCATTACTTTGTTCAAAGTGTTCACACTCTCCAAACAAGTGGAAACAGAAATAAACAGATGGGGCTATATTAAACTGAGAAACTTCTGTACATCATAGGAAACAGTGCCTAGGAAACAAAACCCATCCACAGAATGGGAGAAACTATTCAACCAATACCCATTAGACAAGGGGCTAATATCAAAAATACACAAAGTTCTGACAGAACTTAAAGAGGAAAATATCTAACTCCATCAAAAATGAGAAAAATAAATGAACATATCCTTCCTCAAAGAAAAAATACAAATAGCCTAAAGAAAAAATGCTCCACATCACTAACCATTAGGGAGATGCAAATCTCACACCACAGAGACTGGCACACATCACAAAGAACAAGAACAATCAGTGCTGGCAGGGAAGTGGGGATAAATGAACACTCATTCACTGCTGGTGGGAAGCTGTCTAGTCCAGCCTTTATGGAAAACAATACGGAGATTCCTCAAAAAACTGGCTATTGAGCTCCCATATGATCCAACTGTACCACTCCTAGAGATATAACATAGGAGCACAAAAATACAATTCAAAAATACTTTCCTCACACCTATATTCATCGCAACACTATCTACAATAACCAGACTCTGGAAACAACCAAGATGCTCTTTAATAGATGGATAGCTAAAGAAACGTGGTACATATACACAATGGAATATTATGCAGTTATCAGGAAAGGTGAAGTCCTGAGATTTTCCTGTACATGGATGTACATGAAATCTATTATACTGAGCTAAATAAGTAAGAGGGAGGGAGATAGACCAGAATATTCTCACTCATCTATGGGTTTTAAGAAAAACTAAATACATTATTGTAACAAGGCCTGAAAATAATAGAGTTAAGGGGTGGAAGGGTCAGAAAGATGGGCTTACAATTTGAATCTCACCACAGAGTGTTGAATGCTGTTAGGGAAATAAAAACACTAACAACTAGCATGACAATGTTAAAAATGAGAGAAAGAATGCCTGTCTCGAATACAGGCAGAGGTGGGGGTGAAGGGTGGGGCATTGGTGGTGAGAATGTTGCACTGTTGAAAGGGAGTATTCTGTTTATGACTGAAACCCAACTACAATCATGCTTGTAATCATGGTGCTTAAATATTTTATATAGATAAAAATAATGTAGTTGATCATTCAAATAATCCCAAAATTGATAATATTGATAATCCTTAAATGCTACATGGAACAGTTTTATATACTACAAATGAATATGGCAAGATTAAAGACCACACCAGAAATAAACCTTAAAAGAAGCATAAAAGAAGGATTGCCAGGAAATAGAAAAATTACATAACTAAAACTAAACAATAAATATAACAATTAGCAATGATTAAACTCAAGGGAAATAATGGTAAATTGTAGTTCTTATGGGATGGGACATTTTCTTTTGCATGATCCATATTTAAATGTCTCAATAACATGTTACTGTACTGTTGAAACTAAATTACTCTGCTTCCTCTTTTGCTCCTAATTATAACTATTTATACATCATCAAAACCTTTGTAATTTTCCAGTCATCGGATCACTGAAAATGAATAATAATGTGTACTGTAATAGACCACGCATACCAAGCAGGCATGACAGCACGTATCAAAGTGAAACTATAGAAGTGATACTTGAATCCATGTCCTGCACAGTTTCTTTGGAATATGTTCCATGGGACACTTTATTATAAACATGACTGGGTTGTGCATAGCCATGTTACAGTCTGGTAAATTGTGAAAATCATTTATACTTAACAATGTTTTATATCCATTTTTATGAAATTAAACCAAATAATTTACTTAAATATTTTAAATAAAATTTTGAAAAATTAATAAATTACTATGCAAAACAATACTACCATGAAATGTTCTAACTATCTAAAGGGAATTTTTTTGTTAACAACATTTTCTGTAACTATTCCAAAGGCTCATCATATTTGAAAAACCTTAGCTTGGACAATTTCTATATCCAGTCAATTCAGCTCCAATATTTATTTAGGACACAAAAATCAATGTAAAAATTATTTTTAGTACTTCCGCAGAATTTGGCCTTGAAACTTACATTAAATTTCTTTTCATTTTTTTTTTTTTTTTTTGGTTTTTGGGCACCCGGCAGTGCTCAGGGGTTACTGCTGGCTCCATGCTCAGAAATTGCTCCTGGCAGGCACGGGGGACCATATGGGGCACCAGGATTCGAACCAATGACCTTTTGCATGAAAGGCAAACGCCTTACCTCCATGCTATTTCCCGGGCCCCATAACATTAAATTTCAAATTAAGTCACCATATGTTATATCAGTATGTAAATTTCTACAAAAGAGGTACATTGTTTTTTTTGAACATTCTCTTTTTGTTCTATATACTCTTTAACATTTTCCTGAATAGATTGACTTTACTTTCCATGTTATATTTTTTTTTCAGAAAAGTTCATAAAAATATAAGCAAAATTTACACAAAATATCCTGAAGCAATTAGAGAGAAATGTTTAAATATTATTTAACCAATTGTGTCTTAGAAGAAATAACTTTTATCTAAATATAAATGACAAATGCAGGAGAATATATTAAAATAGAGTAGAATAAAATGCAAATGTTATAAGATCTAATGTTAATATCCACATATAAAATTGGGAAAGGAAACTGCACATCACACACTCTTGCTACAATACTCATTTATTGATTATTGTTCTGCATTTTTTTTCAATACAAGCTATTTTACTATTATCACTATACCTGTTTTCAGTTTGCTTTCAGAAAAAGATCCTAAATGATAGAGAACAGTATATACTTCATAAGATAGAGTCCTCTTACAGTGTTCACTACCATATTGCTTATATTTCTTGACTTGAAAATTATAATCGTTCTAAGAATGTTCCATGCAAAATCTAATTCCAGAAGCCTTTCTTCAGCTAAGTTTACCCTCACCAATGACGATTTGTCTGAGAATTGGAAAATCTTTTCCACTGATAATTGGCCTCATATTATTTAAGTGCTCTGACCCATTCAACATAGGTCAGTTCTTCAACTGCAACTCATAAATCGATATTCAATGTTTGTCTGTCTCTGTGTGTGTGTGTGTGTGTGTGTGTGTCATTGTGATGGACATCTAAATGGCTGCCTAACCTTTTTTTACATATCCCTCTCTATGTTGTATATAATCTCTGTTTTATATAAAACCCTTCCATTTCCCCCTCTTATGCATACTACTTTAAAGTTCTCTTCCTCCCTTTCACTCTTTCACCAATGATCTGTAACATTTCCCTATTTTACCCTCTTTAAACTAAGTTTCTAACTCTACAGGAACTAGAAACGTTGTCCTACCTCAGCCAGCTGACAGCTAGCTCCTAAAGCAAAATGACAGATCTCCAGTATACCAAGCCTGAGCCTAGTGAGAAGTTGCTTCTGTTGGTACAGTTTTTTTTTTTTTTTGAAGAATCTCCATATTGTTTTCCATAAAGGCTGGACTATACGGCATTCCCACCAGCAGTGAATGAATGTTCCTTCTCCCCACATCTCTGCCAGTACTTATTGTTCTTTTTTTTATTTTTGTCATGTGTGTCAGTTTCTGTGGTGTGAGATGTTACCTCAATATTGTTTTGATTTGCATTTCTCTGATTAGTGATATGGAACATTGTTCATGTTCCTTTGACCATTAATATTTCTTCTTTGAGAAATTGTTCATTTCTTTTCCCCAGTTTTTTATTGTGGGCAATGTGAATTGTAAATCTTTCACAGTAATATTTAAGGCACATAGTAGTAATGAATGAGGGGCATTGCCACCACCAGTATTGTCCTCCCTCCACTTCTATTCCCAGCATGCACCCCTCTTCCCTCTCCTTTACCCCCGGTAGAGGAGGGTAGTGCAACTGTTCCCTCCATGTATAGCTTTATATAGATTGGGTATCATTTCTTTTGTCATTGACTGGATTTTGTGTTCAAGTCTGATCATTTTTTCATTTCCACCAAACAGACATATGAATGTCTGGTCTTGGTACCATCCATTTTTTCCCTCCAACTATGATGCTGATCAAGGTGATTCCAGTAATGTGGTCCTATTGGAGATAAAAGAAGGGATATGAGAGGAGTCAGTCTAGGTGATGGGATTAGATAGTTTTTTATTAAGTTCTGCCAGTAACTTGTATATCTTAGATATTAACCACTTGTCTGAGGGGTATGGGTGAATAATTTCTTCCATTCTGTGGGTGGTTTTTGTATCCTAGGCATGATTTTCTTGGAGGTGTAAAAGCTTCTCAGCTTAATATAGTCCCATCTATTTATCTGTTTCCATTTGTATGCAGAGTGCTGTTTCCATCTTGAAGATGTCTTTAGTCTCAATGTTATGAGTGTTTTACCTACGTATTGTTCAATATATCTTAAGTTTTCAGGTCTGATATCCAGGTCTTTAATTTATTTGGATTTGAACTTTCTGCATTATGTTATTTGGAGTTCTGAGTTTGCTTTTTTCTGAAAGCAGCTGACCAGTTGCTCCAACACCACTTATTGAAGAGACTTTTCTTGCTTTATTTTACATGTCTTGCCTCTTTATCAAAGAGTAAATGATTGTATATCTGAAGCACATTGTCTGAATAGTCAAGTCTATTCCACTGATCTGAGGATCTGTCTTTATTCCAGTACCATGCTGTTTTAATGACTATATTTTTGTAATACAGCTCTGTAAAGAGAAATGGAAGAAAGTGGACTAGTATATATATGGCACTCTATCCACAGAAAACTGGATATACATTCTTCTCTAATGCACATGGGCCATTTTCCAGGATAGACCATATGCTGGCCTATAAAAAATATCTTTATAAAATCAAGAGGATAGAAATTATAAGGACTATCTTCTCAGGTCATTAGTCACTAAAATTAGAAGTAAACCTCAAAGGGCACAGAGGAAAAACTTTAACACCTGAAATTAAACAGTGCAATGCTGAAAACCATTGGATCAGACATTAAATCAAATTGGTAATAAAAGCATTTCTGGCAACAAATGACAATGAATACACAAACTATCAAATTTGTGGGACACAGCAAAAGCAGTACTAAGAGGAAAATTTTAAATTTTGAAAGCACAAATCAGAGAGAAAGAAGGGGCCTACATAAATAATTTATGACATCTTTTAAAATTAGAAAATTATCAACAAAAGGGGCAAAAAATTTGGCTGTAGGAAATAATAAAGATTAGAGCAGAAATAAATAAAATGGAAATGAAAAATTCAAAAGATTAAAGGAAGCAAAAGTTGATTCTTTGAAAAAATAAACATGATTGATAAACCACTAGCAAAACTCATAAATAAACAGATAAACAGTTAATAAACCGAATTAGAAATGAAAAGGGGAAGATCACTACAGGTATTGCAGGGATTCAAAATGTAATCAGAGACAACTTTGAGTAGCTCTATGCCATAAAAAATGAGAACCTGGAAGAAAAGAATACATTCTTGGACTCCTACAATCTTCCACGTTTAAACCAGGATGATCTAGAATATCTAAATATACCCATTGCTACTGAGGAAATTAAAAGAGTAATCAAAGTCTTCCCAAAAACAAAAGCCCAGGCCCAGATGGATTCTCTAATGAATTCTTTCAAACCTTTCTAGAGGAACTACTCCTAATACTTTTCAGGCTCTTTCATGAAATTAAAAAATCAGAAACACTCCCAAATAGTTTCTGTGAAGCTAACATTACCCTGATACCAAAACCGGACAGAGAAGCTGCAAGAAAAGAAAACTACAGATCAATATTCCTGATGAACACAGATGCAAAGATCCTCAACCAAATTCTGGCAAATAGGGTCCAATGCCTCATCAAGAAGATCATAGAGCATGACCAAGTAGGATTAATTCCAGGAATGCAAGATTGCTTTAACATATGTAAATAAATAAACATCATATACCATATCAATAAAAAATAAAAACCATATGGTTGTATCAATAGATTCAGAGAAAGCATTTGGTAAGGTCAAACACTCATTTGTGATAAAAACTCTCATCAAGATGGGAATGGTAGGAATTTTCTCAATATATTCAAGGACAAAACAATGGCAAATATTTTCAATGGTAATAAACAAAAAAAAAACAAAAAGCCTTTCCTCGAATATCTGGTACAATACAAGGCTGCCCTCTCTCACCACTCCTATTCAACATAGCACTGGAGTACTTTCCATAGTGAGTAGGCAAAAAATATATATATCAAGGGCATCCAGATAGGTAAGGAAGAAGTCAAGCTCTCTCATTGTTTTTAGATAACATGATAATATTTTTATAAAACCCTAAATACTCTACCAAAAAGCTTCTAGAAACAATGGATTCATATAGCAAAGTGGCAGGCTACAAAATTAACACACACATATCAATGGTATCTTGTATATCAATAAACATAGAGAAGAAATAGATATTAAAAAAGCAACCCCATTTACAGTAGTGTCACACAGACTCAAATATCTTGGAGTCAACTTAACTAATTATGTGAGGACCTATACAAAGAAAGCTACAAACACCCCAGCTTCTACATGGGTTCTGTGCAAAAGCAAAGATTTCTAATTACAGAAGTCTGACTGTGACAATCGCAATCGAGGAGATCTTTATTTGGGATCATGAAGAAAGACTTTGGGGTTAAAAATTACTATGCCTAAGACTATACTTTCAGGGATCATTTCTATAGCATGTGACTAGAGAAGTTTCTCTGATCGTGTAGAGCACCCGAACCCACGAGGAGGAGTCAGAGCGTCCTCTCCTGAGCGTGAAGTCGGCTCTAGGTGTTGCTTCTGCGACTGCCTCTTGCCATTGATGATCGTTCTTCCTTTTCTCTGAAAAGGGTAGAGGGAGAGGATGCAGTCTGAGTGGAAAAAAATGAAAAAAAATTAGTATGCCTGGAGTTTACAGTAGGTCTTATTACAGAATGCTTCATGGGCAAGGACACCCTATTTTTAGGCCAAGGGTATTTCCTTTCTCATTTTTCCAATATTTGTTGTGCCTATGCTAAAACAAACAAAAAAACTTACCAACCTCTTTAACATTTATATCTTTAATTTTATTTTTATCTTCTCAATAAGTTCCTCCACTTCTTTCATAGAACATTTAGCATGAGTTACTTTAGCATGAATTACTTTAGCATGAATTAATTTAGCATGAATTATTTTGTTTTAGGTCAATTTTTTGCAATTTTTCACAAATTTAGAAAAAAACCCATGATATGAGCCAGAGATTATGTGGTCTCAGGTGCATTGGTGGAGATAAAAGGACAGAACTAAATACCCAACAAAATAGACTCAAGAGACTCAAACTATAACAATTTAGACTTAAAATGGATCTGTTAGACTGGCAGGACAGAGGGCTAATGTTGGAGGTCTAGGGTGCATGCTGGGAAATTTCTCGTGGAGGGATAACAAAACTTGTGGTGGGAATGACCTTAATTCACTGTCATTGCATGCCTATAATCCAACTACATAGGACTTGTAATTAACAATGGTTTCAATAAAATAAAAAAGTCAAATTCTTTACAGACATAAATCACCATATTCTTTTATTTGAATTATATCAGGAATATTTGAACTCCAAGTTCATATGCGTCTTAGCATTACTATAAATGAGGTGTACTTTGCATTCATTTTGGTCTTGTTTTCTTGTAAATTTATTTTCTATTACCCCTTTCAAATTTTATATATATTATTAGCACATTATATCTGGACAAATCATGTCCATCTATTTGATACCACACTTTTAAAGGAGCATCTTCACCAAAATTTTTCTTTCATATGAGAGGAAATCTAAGGTGTTATTAAAGAATTGGCTCTTGATATCAGGAACTTGAGTTTTCATCTTGACTTTACTATGGACTTTGTGATATTAGTATACTTTACATTGATTAACCTGGTTTAGTCTCTGTCTTTTTTTTTTGTCTTCTTTATTTTATCTTCTAGTATTGAATCAGTTCTTGTAAAATGGGTTTTTATATAGATAAAAATAATGTATCTAGAAGTTAAGGTGATAATTCCAAGAATCTAATGGATTTCAATGTTATGTTTAATCCCACTAAGCAAATGTCCTGTAATGAACCAAAATAAAAGTGAGATTTTCCCAAATGTGCCTTAATATATTCAACTTAAAAATATAACTTGGAGGGGCCCTGGTATTTGCCTTTCATGCAGAAGGTCATCAGTTTGAATCCCGGTGCCCCATATGGTCCCCCGTGCCTGCTGCCAGGAGCAATTTCTGAGCATGGAGCCAGGAGTAACCCCTGAGCTCTGCCGGGTGTGACCCAAAAACCAATATATATATATATATTATATATATACCAATCTAAATTTTATATATATATATTAGAACCTGGAGCTTGGAGCTTAAAAGATAATTCAGGAATTGTGGTACTTGTCTGCATTTGACCCCAGTCAAGTGCCAGTTACAGTATAGAGCCTCAAACACTCTCTAGTGGCAACTGAGCATAGATACCACAGAGTCAGGACTAAGTCTTGAGCATCACCAGGTATGGCCTAAAACTCACCCTTCCATAAAAATATAAAAAAAATAAACTCCCCCAAAGATAAGAAAATAATGAATCTCTTTCATGATCTTACACATCTCCCTTATTTCAATGACATTTCAAATTGTGTTTTTATATATAGAGAAAAGTTGTATTGCTTCTAGAGTTACTTGCTTTCTGATTTCCTATAAGCAGAAATTCATGACATTTTGGTCAAAATTAAAAAAAAAAGTTTATCAGGTCCAAATTGGTAGCACAATGGTAGGTAATTTGCCTTGCATGCACCTGACCCAGAAAAAATGTGTGTTAGACCCCCAGCATCCCATATGGTCCCCTAAGCTAGGATCAATTTCTGAGCACATAGCCAGGAATAACCTTTGAGTGCAGCCAGGTGTGGTCCCAAGAAAACAAAAAGACAAAGTTTATCATCCTATATTATTTCTAATACTTGACAAAAATTATTGTATTTACCTTCTCTATTCACCCTATCACTAACCTAATTTATCTTCTTTAAATATTCTTGTTTGTCTCAGTTTTAAATAATATCTATGCCCTGTCTCCATAGTCAGAAATCTTGACCAGCAAAAAATTTTATAAACTTATATTTTAAGGAATATTTTGTCCAAATTTTACAGAACATATTTTATTTTATCATCTAAAACCTATTTTTTCCATTGCCATTCTGTTGCCTTAATTCATTCACTTGCTCCTGTGTCAATAAGACTAATAGAGAACAAGGATTAGTTCTTAATCCCTTTAAATTTACACCACATTTTCTCTTTGATAGAACTTACTTAAGTCTACTATAAATAGCAGCCTCCTAATTTGAAGCCACTACTTCTCTTTCTAGCTATCTATCACATTTCTCCACAGCACAGAAAATGATATTTCTTGTTTTTCTATAGCATACTTGCTTCATGGATCCAGGAAATGCTCTCCTCAATTGCAGTTGTCATAGTCAGGTTTCAATAATTAGAGATATTGATTTTTGCACAGATTCTATGTTGAAATCAGGGTGTCATGTAGAGTCTTCTGGTTTCATCGCTACCACTAAGTGGCCTGCAGGGAAACCCACACTGAAAGCAAGTACTTGCTGTTTCAGGTTGTCAGTTCATCATATGAACCACTTTGTAGCAAATAAGTATCATGGAAACATTAGAGCCTTTCTAGGTAGAAATTCAATCCCTACTACTACAGAAAATCGTGCTGTTTCCAAAGATGTTATTCAAAATTTGGACTAGACAGCCAATGTCCAGTCCACTGAAGTCAAAGTCAAGTCATTATGACAAATGATCAGGGTGAAAGACTTTGTAGTTAGACAACCTAGTATCCTCAGAGCCAGTAGTAGATGTTTTATGGGTAGAGATATCCTATTTATAGGCCAAAATACTTTTTTCTATTTTTCCCAACTATTTCTTCAACTATCTAAACAAATGTCACATATTTTTATATCTTTTAGATAGGGACTCCTGACTTATTTATTGAACCTTGGGACACAAATTATCTTGTTTTATCTCATATTTCTGCATTTTTAAAAATAAATTTAAGAAAAAAAGATTCAAAGAAACTATAGGGTCTAGGGGCCAAGTGGTCTCAGGTGCATTGGTGGAGATAAAAGGGACATAAATTATATCCAAAACAAAGTCAAAAGAAAGAGAATATAGAAACTGAAATTTTAACAATTTAAACTTAAATGGGGCCTGTTATACTGGCAGGCCAGGGGTCAAAGGGTGGTGTATTGGATCCAAGTTGGGAACATTGGTGGGGGAGGTCAACACTGGTGATGTGATTGGCCCTCATACATTTGTATGTCTGAAATCCCGCTATGAAAAAATTTTGTAAATCATAATGGTTTCAAAATATAAATATATATACTCTTGCTAAAACCTTAACTCCCAAAGCATTGTATTCATAAATAGTTCTGAAAAAGTGCTCATCATGAGGCTTAAACACTGGAAAATAGTATTAGTTTTGGAACAAAATCACAAAGATCTCCTTAACCCTCTCAAGACTGAGGTCAACTTAGAAATATGATTCCTTTAAAATAAAATCCCATCCAAATACACAGATAAAATAATCTTTATTTTCAGGTTCCAAAACTGTGAAATAAAAATTCCTATTTTGTTTAAGGTTACAAGTCTTTAATCTTTTGATATAGAAGACTAAAA